>JACCPG010002446.1:0-11839 GCA_016069955.1 Drepana arcuata | reverse complement strand
GGTACATTCAAAGATAATTAGGAAATGTCTGCGATTACCTGAATGCTCAAGTAAATGCAAAAACTAGGCTAGTAAAGTGGACTGTTCGGATCTGTTCAGATCTATACGTCCGCAAATTAAATAAAGAAGCGATGAACCTTACGTGTTTAAACATTAAGGTGAGCATCGAATGGAAATAAAACTATCTAACTAGCGATGTTGGCTGAAGAATTGATCAAGTACGTTCAAGTACAAATTGTATTTAACAAAAAAATCTTACCAGCTCACAGAAGTCCGTAGCCAAATAACACAATTTATTGTGTTGTGTTCCTGCGCGGTGAATAAGGTTTCCAGTAATGAGCTCCTTGGGGAGGATTGTTACATTGTGTTGGAAGCAGAGGGATTAAACCCATTATCCTGCCAACACACTATAACTCTCCGAACACAGAGTTGCAACGCGCAAGTAATACTTCGGTATCGTGAGTGTAGTCATGCTACGGTAAATCGTTTCCCAATCGCGGGCTGCATGCTTGTTCGTGACTTACAACTGGGTTGGACTAGTTGCACCTGAGCAGTGCTTGAAGATAGGCAGAGCGCCGTGAGGCTCCATACAGGGGCTTCCAGACTGTGGTACTTCTCCTGGGTGTTGTGTTTATACGGTTCGTGAGGTTTTCAGAAAGCTAAGCGATCGTGACGTTTGTCTTATGTTTCGTAAATTATGATTTCCGCATATATGAGTAAGAGAGGGGTATTATTTCGATCTAAGGGCTACACTATTGTCTCGTTTCTAGATCCTTAAGATTTAGTTGTCGCATAAGAAAATATCTTATAAAGCCTATCTGACAAGGGTTTTCTGTGTATCATAATTGTTTAGATCGGCAAGCAACAAACATTTATAGACGATTTTTAAATATAACATGTATATACATATGTATGTGTTTAAGTAAATAATAATAAATACCTTGGGACAGCTCCACATAAATTAACATAGCCCCAAATTATGCAAACCTTGTGTTTTGGTAACTAGACAACCATATATTTACTCATATAAAAAAAAAACCTCACGCCTTCCCACAAGGGTCCCCGAAGGGTAGGCGGAGGTGTATATGTAATACCCACACACCCACTTTCCGCCTGAGGTATATTAGGTGCCAACGTGACAGATGGCGAGGCCATCGCCGTTACTCAAGCACGACTATACATACGCCTTTCAATTTTCTTCTCAGACGTATGCAGGTTTCCTCTCGATGTTTTCCTTCACCGTAAGGCTCGTGGTGTGACTAATCACTGTACTTAAGTTCAGAAAAACTCATTGGTACAGTCGGTATTCGAACCTTTGCATCGCAGGCAACTGCTCGAACCACTCGGCCACCACGGCTCTTTACATTTACTCATATAGAATATATACATAAATACATAGGACATCAAAGATTAAGGCACAAATTCTCGTGTTCATAACACCTCATATCTCCCTCAGCGATAATCGAACCCGCGACCTCAACTTTCGTAGTAAAGAGCGCTAACCACTAGACCAGACGGCCACCAAGTATATAGATAAATATATATACCATAGCCCTATCTACACACCAAGTCCCACGTGGTTAGCATAGAGCTTTCGCTTCTGCTACTTACATTTTATCACTCTCACCATGCATGTTCCCCAATAACAACTTAATAATAATACTGGTCTATAATTTTATTTGGGAAAATATTGTTTTATATATAGTTTTTTATTTTATACTACAAAATATTCATTCCGTCTGATGGTAAGCGATTACCGTCATCTATAGACGCTTGCAACTTCAGAGGTGTCGCTCGTGTGTTGTCTATCCTAAACGTTTTTTTATTTTAATATTTTCTTCAACACACTTAATCTGAAATACTATACCTAAGTCAAACGCTTGATTGTGCGAAGATGGTACCAGTGACCTTAATATGCTTACTTGACCATCAACAGTTACATACCTGTTTAAGCGGAAACAATTGTAGATTTACAAGATTATTTTTTTACCACCTGTAGCAATAATCTAACCATCTATTAAGTCATTTCATTGTCTACCGGAAGGTTGTATTTAACTGTACTTAATACTCAACAGTATGTTTGTCTCCCATCGTTCGTTGTGATTTGAGTAATAGCTTCCAGGTAACACTTTACGACCACCCAAGTCTAAACTAACCCAGTTCAACACGTTTGTTTAGTGATCTATCAAATACTTGCCTTAGCTTGTATTATTGTCCGCGAATTGAACTCTATCAGATTCAAAACATGGAGTCGCCATCTGTCACGTTGGCACCTATATTATATTTCTGGCGAAAGGGGATGTGCTACTACACAACTATCTTACCATTGTAGGAAGGCGTGAAGATACAGGCCTATTGCTCGCGAATGGCGAAGGTAGATATTCAGCGCATTTTAATGTGAGCGCTTACTAGAGCATATATTTAATATTATATAGGTATATAATATATCCTCACGCCTTCCCACAAGGGTCCCCGAAGGGGTAGGCAGAGGTGTATAGGTAATACCCACACACCCACTTTCCGCCAGAGGTATATTATTTAATATTATCCCGCAGGTAAGCAATATTTATGTGTTTGGAACACACCAATTGCTGATATAATTTTCGCGGTAATTAATCTCAGATCACCACAATTTACGCAAAAGAGAAGAGGTTTATAATCAGCAGTAGGTAAAAGCTGAATCACGTTATGGTCATGTCTAATCATTCAAAGAATTCACATCACAAATTATTAACTCGTTCGTTTATAGTCCCTAACATTGTTGTAGATTTTTGTCACACAATTCTCACACTAAGTTTCCACCTGAGTCCAGTATCGCACATGATTACAGGTTACAAAGTACAGCCAGGAGGCGGCACCGCAATCATAGTGGGAACACTTTTAACACAGATTTTCTGGCTTAAAGGCTTTAAAATTTCAAAGCTCAGTGCAGTAAAACTAACAACCAAGGAAAAAGGAGAATGCAAGGCCTTTGGAAATCTTACCTCAGTCGGTGTGGCGTTAAATAGTTTAGTTCTACTCAACCGGTAAATATTTTATGTTCCCCCCTGACTTACACACGTTGTTAAAGCACTTAGTTTTGGTGAAACAGAAATTTATGTACTGCGATGTCGACTCTTATTTGGAAAGAGTAACTGCTTGGTACAATGTTCATAATAAGTTTAGGTAAGAAATACTTAGTTTCGTGTAAAACTTTGTTTCATGGGTCTAATACAAGTTTTTGTTTTGTTAGTAACCAAAATTTTTCTTTGAAAATAACATCTTCTGTTACCTTACTTCGTAAAACTACAATTTTAAGAAAAACCCGTGTTGGCCGAGATTTTCGAGTATCCTGCAACATAAAGATTACACGTTCTTATCCCGACTGCACCAATGAGTTTTTCTGAACTTAAGTGCAGTGATAAGTAAGGTCACGAGCTTTACGGTTAAACATCGAGAGGAAACCTGCATACGTTTGAGACGAAATTCAAAGACGTATGTAGTCACGCTTGAAAATCGGTGATAGTTTCGCCATCTGTCACGTTGGCACCTAAAATATGTCTACGATGAAAGTTGGGTTTGTTAATACGCACCTCTGCCTACCCCTTCGGGTATCGTTGTCACCTTTTATACTTATATATAATAATAAATAATAATATATCCTCACGCCTTCCCACAAGGGTCCCCGAAGGGGTAGGCAGAGGTGTATAGGTAATACCCACACACCCACTTTCCGCCAGAGGTATATTAGGTGCCAACGTGACAGATGGCGAGTCCATCGCCGTTACTCAGGCACGGCTATACATACGCCTTTGAATTTCTTCTCAGACGTATGCAGGTTTCCTCTTACATTTGTCACCTTTTATACTTGTCACATTATAATGCTATTTGGCTTATTATATAATGCTATGGTAGCTGTGGTGGCCGAGTGGTTCGAGCAGTTGCCTGCGACGCAAAGGTCGCAAGTTCGAATCCCGACTGTACCAATGAGTTTTTCTGAACTTAAGTACAGTGATTAGTCACACCACGAGCTTTACGGTGAAGGAAACCATCGAGAGGAAACCTGCATACGTCTCGTCATGTATAAAAATAAAATTATACAACGCTATTAATGTAAATGGAACTAAAATGCTTTTTCCAAACACAAGGGGGTGTTATTACGCCTTTATCTAGTGTTTGGAGATCGCTGTAGAATTGCATTTTTACTCAGTGTTGTATTTGTACCCACGACCAATTTTGATGACAAAAGTGATGACAGTACATAATTATCACACCAAAACCTGTGATCCTTAATTAAGCAAAGCCTGTATTGTACGTATTATCGACCAATATAAGTTCACATGTAATTTTAGATAAATATTTCAGACAAAGAATCAAATAAGCCAAGGAACATTCGTTTAAAAGTAGATCAATTTCATTCATGTTAACCAGTATAATTCGATACCAATTCAAAATTAAATTTTAAAGGAATTAAGATAGAAATGTTTCATATAAATATCCTTTGCTAACAATTTCCTTTGATGAAAGAACTTTAGAACACTGTCGACGCTAATTAAACGACAGAGTTGATTAATAAGTCCCTTTAACTATTTAACAAGAGTAGACCATTGTCTTCTCATAAAAGAGCTTCGCACAAAAAGAGTACGACAAGTTGCAAAGAATTCTCGGATTAAAAGCATCGAGTCATTCATTCCAGCTTTAATTATCCACTGTTTAAACAAATCGCAATAAAGACCGAGTGTCAGTGCTTCCAAGATCTCGGTAAAAAGTCACCGTAAAAAATATCCGGAACCCCAATGGTACGTCCAGCAAATTCCTAGCATAGACCACTTCTGTACACTTGTGTTAGTGAAGAATCCTATTCACAAATCGTGTAATGGAACGTTTTATGTTTTGCCGTTGCCATTCTATTTTACACCTTAAGTTATTTACATATAGACCGATATTTGAACACCTAAGTTGGCTGAAACGTTTCATTCTACGAGCTACTTTTGTAGCTTGTATGTGGATAGTGTTGGATATATCTGTGAGCATTTGCAAAGACGCGAACGATGCGATGATATGGCCAGAACCACTTCCGGATGGAAATGCGTTTTCAATGGACCAGTCGTGTCGTTTCCACGATCTAGAGTTACGTTACGTTCCTAGTAGTTGCCAACTCGTTTTTATGGTATTCGTTTTATTTGTCCAGTGCCAGGAATGTTCGTTATATAAGTACAAATATGTAAGAGCGATATAGTTTTATGGGACGTGGAAATATAAATATAAATAAATAAATAAATAAAAATAAAAATGTTTTATTTTCATTAACAAATGTTACATGTTAAATATATTCGTACATATCAACATGCCAAGTCTGAGACTTCTCTCTAGTCTTACACACCTCTTCTACGTGGAAATGACTTCTAAAGAATTATGTGTTTTAATTTAATTTACTTCATATATTCATAACTTTATAATATCGCGCCTATTCAGGAAAGTTTTCTAAGCTTTGACAGATGTGTAATTGAACTCTCTTAATCAAAGATAAAATAATTAAAGCTATATATATCGTATTAATATGCCAACGTGACGTTGCTGAGTTTCTTAAAATGCATTTAAACGATTTCCTCTTGTTGGCGAGTCTGATAAAACCTTCGACTTGCCGTCTCCTTGATCTTACAAGTATCTGTGAGATTATGCTCAAACGGTACGGCAAGGCTTACTTTGTATGTTTATTAGCGGCATAGTTTGTAGTATGAGAAGTACAAGCGTCCCCGAAGGGACAGGATATACAGAATAGCACCGTATTTCGCAATGTTGACGATATTTATTGTGCTTCGTATATATTAAATATGTTTGGACAGGCTATGTATATTTTCTTTTAAGGCTTGTGAACTTTTAAGCACGTAATTTCCTTTGCCCATTCGCGTGTAAAATGCATTGAGGCATGATTCCAAAGCTTTGGGAGTTAAGATGATCTGGTTCGTTTTGAAGAGGATTGAATATCTTCCTAAATGTGGGTATAGATTAGCCTTGTGGAAATAAATAAGATTATGCATTATTATAAATAAATAACTGACAGTTTATATCTCAAAAATATGTGACTTTCAATCGTGCGTCTGCAATTTAGACAATTACAATCATTATTTAAATTTGCCGTGACTTACAATAAATAATCACCAAGCAATAATATCGTTAGTGATCGGAAGTTCTGTTAAATCTGAATTTCTGTAATATTTTACTATTCGTATTCTATTAAATAAGTAGTCGAAAACGGAGAATAAATTATTGTTAGTGTACTAAAGCTATACAAGCCTAATATATATGGATAATGTACAGTTTATATATGATAGTTTGGATATCTCTAGGAATGTTTTATTTTACGGTTTGTTTTTGGTGTGTAGCATATTTCTTGTAGGAAACCCTATAGATAAAAAAGTTATTATGACTGTAAAATGATTCCAGACTGAGTTAGTCTAACGGATGACCGCGTACACACACATCGACACGGCGAGTCCCTCACTGGGTAGGTTACATGAATAATCACATAAATGTATTTATTCTGTACTAAAAATGGACTTGTAATATTATAAAAACTGCAATTGACGATAGCGTCTGCTATTATCGTGGTCTATTAATTGAATAGCTACATATTCACGCACACAATAATTGGCCTACGTGGGCACGCATGACCTATTGGTCGAGAGATACATCTTTTAGTTTTGCCGACAGCAAAAAATCGAACGCGTTGATGCGGTAAGTGTTGGCGACTGAAGTCAGCTTCAATAGGAATACGGTGCATTCTAAGGCACACGTGCTATCGCAATAAAAAATTATGTATGCGAAAGAGACAGTGTTATTAGAACACTGTACATATAAGCTTATATGATACTGTGTTTATAGATTTCTTTTCTAAATCTATTAATCGTAAATTAAATACAGATGGATTTAAAAATTCATACTTGAAGGTATGACTGGTTAAATCCTACTGTATTGAATCAACCATCACCAATTTTTATATTAATAGGACCACTGCGAGGATGTTTGTTCGGACTAGAACGTCCAGAGAGGCTAAACGGATTTGAATGAAATTTGGCACACAGGTACATTATTTGGTGGATTAGAATATGGGAAATGATTTAATTCAGAAAAAACCTACGAATTAAATAAAATTACGGCTGATATAATGGGGCAAATCTTTCCATAAAGCTTGCTTTATTTTACGATTTCCGCTATACATTTTTTTTTATACCACATGGGTGGCAAACAAGCATGCGGTCCGCCTGATGGTAAGCGGTTACTGCCGCCTATGGACGCTTGCAACACCAGGGGTATCACTCGCGCGTTGCCGACCCTACAGGAATCTTTTCACACCCTTCTTGAAGAATGTCAATTCTGTCAGTCTTCATGCTGTACTCTCCAGGGAAAACCTCAACGGGGGGCTTATTCCACAGCCTGAGCGTTCGAGGAAGAAAACTCCTTTGGAAGTGCACAGTGCGTAGTTTTACGTAGTCAACCGAATACCGGCATGACTATGTACATTTTTTTTTCATTTATTTACTCACACATTAACACCCTTACAGTAGGTATACCAATATGATGTTAAAAGAAAAAAAAATATCATTAATAAACAAATTTACAATATAACAAAATACAATTAACTATTAATTAAATATCAGTTAACCAATGTACTTTTATTTCTTACTAGTCATGTCCCGCGGTTCCACTCGTGTACGTTATTTTCCGGAGATTTTTTAAATTTTAATTAAAGCATCCTATGGATTAATCCAGCTAATAATTTCATACAATTCCGATCTGGCGCGACCGACTAACGTCTTCACAAACTTTCGCATATATATGTATGTTGCTTGCTCACTACTAGGTATTACTTTGATTTTTTAATATTATTCAGTTCTAGGTTCCAAATGAACAATAGTACATGGCTATACGCCCAAGCATGTATTCTTTATCTTTGGAATCTTAATCGCATCCATTCCAGAGTAAACAATTTTAGTTCTTATCTCACACATTGTTACTTTTTCTGTTTCTACGCCTGCGTGAAAGGAAACTCGTTAACAGTTCCCAAGTCAATTACACAATTATTATTGGAGTCGAAGGTGTATCGCTATGTTGATAAGCGCTTTGATGTTTGCCGCTCATTCAACGTTTGATAATGTCTGTTCATTAAGTGCTTTGATAATTGTGGGCACTGTTTGTGATGATCATTTTCATTATGTTGTCTTGGAACGGAAGTTGAAACGTTAAATTTCCACTTTTATGTGGTATTCTGATAAAACCGTAGTTATAGAAACCGAATGTTATACCATCTGAGATAGATAGACCAACGCAAATACATATCATGATATTGAGTCCCTCACGGTGTAGGACGAGAGAGTAGAGCTCCAACTCTCTTTAGACTGACCTAGCCCATTCGATTCGTACACTTACTTACTTTATTAAGATTGCGAGTTCGAATCCCATCTGTCTATATCAATAAGTTTTTTGGAACTTAGGTAGGTATAAAAATACATTAATATCAACACGCCCAGCCCTTAACGGGGTAAGCAGTGAGAGGAAATGGCCAGTTCTCGCTAGATTATATACCTCTTTCGCATCCTCCACATTGATCAGTCTCTTCACACATGCTCACCGATTACGAGGAACCGGTATCACCATCATTCACGTACCTAAAAAATATCTCTAGCGGGAAGTGGGTATGTTACCTACCCCCTTCGGAGACCCTTGTGGGAAGGCGTGAGGATATATACTATTTTATTATTCAATAACATATTCTCACGCGTACCTACAAGGGTCCCCGAATTTTTTTTTTTTTTTGTATTGTCTCTCGTAGCGTGAGTTCCGGGAACTTTTGCTACTTAACCGGTCAATGGCGAGACCTAGGCCTCCAGCCAGGCACTATTTCTAAGCAACACAGCTAAGGGCACCCCCTGTGGGGTACGAACCTCGGCTTAGGGCGTTGCTGGATCGCGAGCAAGGGAGCTGGGCTGGACTGGGGGTCCCCGAATAGGTAGGTAGTTTTTAATGGTGATTGAACAGGTTTCTATTGATATAAAAGAGGAGCAAATTTTAGGCTATACTTTCTTCTGAAAAGTTATCTCACTACGAGCTTTATCGCTGGTGCAAAAAGTATGAGGAGACCGGTATATAGGAGTGAGAAGAAATGAACTTTGATTCCTACTTATTCTTCTGATTATAGCTTTGTGGACTTCATTATATAGAGATTTAAACCAACAATATCAACATCAGCTTCTAATACTTCCAAGTTAAATATAGGCAACATTAATAATTTTCCTCAAAGAATTTCTTTTATACAAATCTGTTTGCATATCCCGACCGTAGAGACGGAACGTCCACGCGGGCGTCCCGTGGGAAATCTGCACAAAAAGGTTCGCGGACAAACAATGGAGACGACCAGTCTGTTTGAACTTAAGACTCCTCTCAGACAGGCGAAGACGTGCGTAGCCACAGCATCATATTTATTAAATTATTAAAATTAATAAAAATGGGACCGGGCCAGATTTCGGGGACACTTGTTGGAAGGTATGAGGATATATTATTTTATAAGATACAGATATATATATATATATATATATACATTTCTCAATTTAAGTGAACCATAAACCATCTTCATGCCTTCCCACAAAAATCCCCTGAAGGGGTAGGCGGAGGTGTGTAGTTAGTACCCAACATACCCACAATCCGCCGGAGATATATTTTAGGTGCCTACGTGACAGATAGCGATACCATCACTGTTACTTAAGCACGACAATATAATATACGTTTTTGGATTTGTTCTCAAACGTATGCTGGTTTCCTCTCGATGTTTTCCTTCACCGCAAAGCTCGTGGTGTGACTAATCACTGTATTAATTTCGGGAAAAATATTGGTACCGTCGGAATTCCAACTTGCAATCTTTGTATTGCAGGCAACTAGCCGAACCACTCAGCCACCACGGCTGATAGCTGTGAAGTATATAATATGAGTATCACAGCTTGGATTTTCTCGTATCGGTATAATTTTCTGGAAGATTATATAAAACGTAAATCGAAAAAGTAAGTAATAAACATAAACAATAAACGGTGAAGGAAAACATCGAGAGGAAATCTGCATACGTCTGAGAAGAAATTCAAAAGTATGTATAGTCGTCGTGCTTGAGTAACGGCGATGGACTCTCCATCTGTCACGTTAGCACCTAATATACCTCCGGCGGAAAGTGGGTGTGTGGGTATTACCTATACACCTCTGCCTACCCCTTCGGGGACCCTTGTGGGAAGGCGTGAGGATATATTATTATAAGTAATAAACAAGTGATCATAATATTAACATGATAATACTCGTAATAATGTCGATTAATGTGATTCGACATGATATAATAATATTATTATCCTACTAATACTATAAATGTGCAATCTTGTGAGGATACATGGGTTACTTATTAACGTTAGCACGGCTCAACGAAATTGGAAGGAATTTGGCACATGGAGACAAAATATTAGCTGGATTAATATATTACATGCGCTTTATTTTAGTAAAAAAAAGTGAAAGCAAAATTCACTTGGAAGAATACACATCTAGTTATGTGTGATTATAAAAGGAAGTGAGTTTAAACGAGCTATTTTAGATATAAATTAATGGGAAAAAAAAGAAAATTTTGAAAGCCCCATAAAAGTGTTGGCTTGATAAACCAGTGTTTACATAGCATATAAGAGGTGATAAAAGTAATTCTAGGCATAAAATTCCCTTGCTTGGTGTTAAATGTAAGCAATTTAGGTGAAGTGTGGCCTTAAGTGCGGTTTAAGTGATGTAATAAAAAATCGCGCAGTACAAACACGCCCATCTGAAGTCGCCTCAACATTAGAATTTCGCCGAGAACGTCGCCACAGACTGCGTCGTCTGCGAAGATAAGAAGTCGAAATTATACGAAGTTAATACTATTTTGCATTTAGGTAAGCTCAGATTAGATTTATACGGGAATATATTTGGCGTCTTATGCTCTGCTGGTGAGATTGTGGGAACAAAATTACATAGGATTACAGCGCTTTGTTTGTTGTAAACGTTGATATGATGGCTTCAGGGAATTATTTTGCCTAATAATTATAGTAAAAAAAGGAATTGCATTTCTTTACGTAACACAAATGCCAACTTAATTGGGATAATTATATATTTCTATATATTATCATTCAGTGTTATTCGTGGGGTAGGAGAAAGAGTAGTCAGTTCCCTCTCAGCTTATATGCCTCTTTTGTTCGGCTTGACGTTTTTGAACAAGTTATATGCTATCGGATTAAAACTTGTGATTTTATAGCCATCGAATCAAATTAACAAGCAAAAGTGTGTGCAACAAGAGGCAGAGGAAGGCCACGTTCCAACTACATGGATCAAATCGATTGGATAATCAAAGAGCGAAGAGACTGATGAATGTGGACGAAGCGAAAGAGGTATGTAAGTCTAGAGAGAACTGGCGCCCTATACTCTCTGCATACCCCGTTAGGGACTCGGCGTGATGATATGACGATGATGACAAACAAAAATACAAAACTATTTTTATTCCGTGTTACACTTATCATTGACTCTTCTTAATATCTTCTTCTTAATAATATAATATAATATAACTCTAAATGTATTTAAAGTATTAAACCATGGCAATACATATCTTTCCTACTGCCATTTTCCAAAAGGATCGTCCGTTTTATTCAAAAGACACGAAGTCACTTCTAACCTTGTCTGTATGCAGTAAGCTGTTTTTTTTTTACAAAATTGGTGCTGAAATGAGTTTATACTTTTTAATTATGATTTTTCCACACTGTATTTAGGGCAAAGCGGAAAATTCTTTGCCATATTATTTTAATAATTTTCA
>JACCPG010002444.1:0-40135 GCA_016069955.1 Drepana arcuata | reverse complement strand
GAGGAAGACCACGTTCTAATTACCTACATCTAATCGATCGGACACTCTAGGACGGGTACCTACATCAAGAGTACTCGAAACCGGCGAGCGTGTATGAAGATACTTATGAATGTAGACGAAGCGAATGAGGTATGTAAGTCTAGAGAGAACTGGCACTCTATTCTCTCTGCCTAACCCGTTAGGGACTCGGTGTGATGATATATGCATGCGTGTGTGTATGTATTAAAAGAATGATGAGCGTGGATATATATATATATATTAAAGTGATGTTATTTACGTATTCGTCTACGTATCTCAACCAGAGTCTTACGTGGGATAAGAGAATTACATATCGATCGCATTACAATGAAATACGCGTTTCCCAGGGTGGTTATTGGGGCGAGACCGGCTGGGCGGCGGGAGACGAGCGCGACACCGCCGCGAGGGCTGCATACGAGGCTCTCTTGAGGGTGTCCCTCAAGTTACCCACAGGAGACCGCTTTGATGAGTTCGCTGATGCTGTCAGGGCGAGGGCACGACAGCATTACAACTATACTTTCTCTGACGGCGAAGAGGTAAGTTTTCAACACGTGCTTATTAACTCTCTTTGGTATGTCTGTTTGTTTGTTACGAGTGCGAGTGGTAAAGTTGTAGTACTAACTTGCTTGTTGTAGGTACTTCTTTTGTACGTCTATTTGTATTGTATGTGTATATACGATTGTATGTGTATTTTATCCAAGGTCGGGACTTATAAAACTGGACGTTAGGGCATTATTAGCATATATTAAAATGTGAATATACTAACGGGATTCCTATACATTTTTAAAAAACCCTTTACGTTATATATATAACTTAACGGGATTTCATCGGGAATTTTAGGCAGGCAAACATCACTTTGTGGGCATAAAGATATTAAAGTGATCGTGATTGTTCTTGAAAAAAGATGACTAACGCAGCTTATAAACACTTGAAACAGCAAGATTTCTTGCGCGCAACGACAGTAAATGTAATTTCTTGTTTCTTAGTAGTCCCCCTTATAGTTCTTACTCCCTGCCCTGGGGAGGCTAGAATAGCCTTAGACAAGCCGCAAAGTTATTACAGTAGTCGCGAAAATTGAATTTCGATATTGTTATACAGGGCAATAAGGGAGCTGTGTTGCCACACAAGAAAAACAAATTAAATGTAATATTGTCAGCTAGCTGCGACACGCAGTTTTATGCGTGTAATAATTTGAATTTATTGGTATTTTCTTTTATTCTGGGATGAAACAAATCCGATATGTTAATCCAGCTAATAAATCTTTCTGCCAAATTTAATACAATTTTGTTCTGTTGTTTTTTGTGTAAGATACATCCCTGTATATATAACCTCACGCTTTCCCATAAGAGTAGACGGAGGTGTATAGTTAGTACCCAAACATCCACTTTCCGCCGGATATATATTTTAGGTGCCAACGTGACAGATGGCAAGTCAGTCGCCGTTACTCACGCACAATATACATAAGTACGCCGTTGAATTGTATTTTCCTACGATACTTTGAATTATAGAATCTTCTTTGTATTGTAGAATCAAATCAAACGTATGCAGGTTTCCTCTCAATGTTTTCGGTAAGGCTCCTGGTGTGACTAATCACTGTACTTAAGTTCAGAAAAACTCATTGGTACAGTCGTGATTCAAACATGCGATCTTTTTGTCGCAGGTAACTACTCGAATTTCTCTATATAGATAAATACTTCCCGACTATACTGTCCGATAACGACCGCACCTTCTCGCGTATAAAATATACAACAATAAGATTGCAATCAATAGAAGCGTGATAAGTTTGTTCTCCTGATGTTGAATAATGGCCGCTTTGGGACACGAAAGTACTTATCTGTTATGAAGAAGCAATCTATACTTCTATACTAATATTATAAAGCTGAAGAGTTTGTTTGTTTGTTCTCAGGAACAACTGGTTGGAATTGAAAAATTATTTTTGTGTTGGATAGTCCATTTCTCTAGGAAGGCTTTAAGCTATAAAACATCACGCTTCGACTAATAGAAGCGAACCATATATGAAAAATGTTGCAAGAACGGGAAAAAATATTCCTTTTTGTGAGTTTCCGTTGCGTGCGCTGCGTAAACGGTTTAAGTTACGAAAATATCATGTATGAAGGAATTGTTCCTCTTTAAAAGTTCTAAAAAAAAGTCCGCGACAGCATATGTCTGTCTTTTAAGATTGACTCACTATAACCTTTTTTATGGCAATTAAGTCCGCGATGGGCTCCTAAACAACTTAACCGATTTCAATCAAATTTGCACACCGTAAAGGTAGGATGGCTTACATCACAATTGGACCTGATAGGTGGCGCTTCGATCGCATTTTAGGAAATTTTACTTTTTCACCCGGGCAAAGCTGGGCGGGACAGCTAGTCTTACTTAAAGCGGCTTATCAACGTGCCTATTTGGACGTCTTCAGTGTTATTAAAAATATAATTACATAAATATTACTATAAGATAAGACACTTGTCAAATATATATACGCACAAGTTTAGATAGACATCTTTGTTCACTAGAAGACTAGTACACTGCTTGTACTGACTTGTTTGTACAGAAGTAGACAGGTGTGTATAAACTTATTTGTACACTAGTAGAGAAGTTTTTATATTCTTATTTATTACACTACAAGACTAGTTTTTATATACGCGTTTTATAATCTTGTTTACTTGATTTTATAAACTTGTTTTGTTATTCGGATTAATGGAGTAGTAGATTGGTTTGTATGGACTTGTTTGTACACTAGTACAATAGATTGTAGAAACTTGTTTATACGTTGCTAGGGTTCTAGACTAGCTTGTATAATAGTAGGCTAGTAATGAGTCTGCATAGAATAAGACAGAACTGATGCCCGACCATTAACACAAGAGTCACAGCCATTGCCAACGTGCGAGTCGTCCAATCGCATCAAGTTTAAGTGACGTTCTTAATAAAAAATATAATATATCCTCACGCCTTCCCACAAGGGTCCCCGAAGGGGTAGGCAGAGGTGTATCGGTTATACCCACACACCCACTTTCCGCCAGAGGTATATTTGGTGCCAACGTGACAGATGGCGAGTCGCCGTTACTCAAGCACGACTATACATACGCCTTTTGAATTTCTTGTTGATGATGTTTACCTTCACCGTAAAGCTCGTGGTGTGATTAATCACTGTACTTAAGTTCAGAAAAACTCATTGGTACAGTCGGGATTTTCGAACTTGCGACCTTTGCGTCGCAGGCAACTGCTCGAACCACTCGGCCACCACGGCTCTAATGAATCTCTTAATAAAAACTACCTCATATAATTTCAAATGCGGCAGGTGAATTTCTTCATCGGTGCTTTCTACGACGGAGTCTATTTGCTCGGGATGGCGCTCAATGAAACGCTGTCGGAGGGAGACGACATAAGAGACGGGAGGAACATTACTGGGAGGATGTGGGGGAGGGATTTTCATGGTAAGTACTCGCCGAGTGAGATAATACCGCCAAATATTATTACTACTGTACCGTGATAGCCGAGTAGTTCCAGTCATCTCCTGCAACGCAAAGTAGTAGCAAGTTCAAATCCCGACTATACCAATGAGTTTTTCAAATAAGATATTTTTTTATTACACAAAAGAAAGGCACAGGAAGACAACGTTCCAAGCACCTAGATCAAATCGATCGAACACTCAAGGATAGGAACGTCAAGAGTAGTCGAAACCGGCGAGGATGTATGACGTGACTGATGAATGTGGACGCGGAAGAGTGTATGTAATATGTAAGTCTAGAGAGAACTGGCGCTCTATACTCTCTGCCTACCCCGTTAGGGACTAGGCGTGATGATTTGTAGTACAAATAAAACTATCAAATTTATGCGGGTGAATCCAAGAAACCAAATAATAGAGTAGGAGCAATTTTTTTCTTTTTTTAAACCACACGGGTGGCAAACAAGCACGCGGTCTGCCTTATGGTAAGCGGTTACCGCCACCAATGGACGCTTGCAACACCAGCGGTATCACTCGCTCGCTGTTGACCCTGCAGGAATCTCTTCACACCCTCCCTGAAGAACTTCATGCTGTAACCTCAACAGGGAGATCATTCCATTCAGACTATTGAACCTGTGTAGGTATAACCGGCCACGTACGCATCGATGCTGTGGGCGACAGAGATGCAGACTACGCGATTTTAGACCTGGATCCAGTTACTGGGAAATTTGAGGTAAGGACCGCTCTACATGACAATCATGCTGAATTCAGGTTGCAAAATGGATGAAACAGAATCTCCAAGAACGTACATACATACATACGTATCGTCAGGCCAAGCCCCTTGCGGGGAGGCAGGGAGAGAAGAGCGCCAGTTCTCTCTAGCCTTACATACCTCTTTCACTTCACACACGTCTTTCGCTTAGACTACAATCTTTAGTCTCTTCATGCATGCTCGCCGGTTACGAGTAATCTTGACGTGCCCATCATGGAATGTCCGATAGATTCACAGAGAAAGGAGGTTCAGATCCTGTGGCCTGCTTATATTCACCTTTCTATCTATCTATACCTTCACTTCTGCCCAAAGGGTCCTCAAGGCGTAGGCAGAGGTGTAACAACACCCTCTCTTCGGCAGAAATATATTTTAGGGCCAACGTGTTTCAATCACGATAATACATACGTCTTTGAATGTATGTATAAGGACTTTACTTTTATGACTAAGTGTAGTTTAATGTTCAATATGTGTATTGTTGGTGTAACTTATAAATAAATAAATAAATGTTTTTGGAAAAGTTAAAATTTCCTCTTGATGTTTTCCTTCACTGCAAAGCTCACGGTGTGATTAATTACTGTAATTTAGTTAAAAAGAAACCTCATTGTAACTCATCATACGAACTTGCTATATTTACGTTGTAGGCAACTACTTAGACCACTCGCCTACCACGGCTTTTTCCGACTAGATAAATAATGTCCCGGAATAAAAAAATTATATATCCCGTAAAAAACACTCGCAAGCAAAGCTGGCGGCAAAGTCTAAGGAATACATGAATAATAAAATTAATCCAGTTACTACCAACTTGTGGGCTTTAGTCTCTTCTCCTTGGAAACTAATTGTTCACTGGATAGGAAGATATTGCGTTATTATATTCTATATTATACCAAGCAAAAGTTTTCAACTCAATAGAAAACTTAAATTATAAATAAAGTCAAGTTTCAGTTCGTTTGGAATATATTAAGTCCTCTAAAGCACTTGCAGCGCGATTATAAACTTTGTTGTGTGAGTATTACAGCTTATGTTCAGTCTTCCAACATCTCGGAGGTAGCAAATAAGCTGACCGTAACATATCATAAGCATGGTAACTACTTACCATCACGAGTAATGTGCGAAATATACAGTGTCTCAGAAAATTGTTGTCTTCTTGAAGTTGTCGCGTATTGCGAATATATCCTCAAGGCGAAGAAATAAAACAAATAGCTTCAAAAATAACCAAATGACAACATTATTAAAGAGCATAAGTACAAAATTTAAAGCTTTCTTAGATACTACATGTATATTTTTATCGTTACAGCGGAGACACATTCACTCGACAGACTCTCTATATATCTATATTTATATAACTCAAAGGTTGACATAGACTGACTGACATAGTGATCACAGCCCAAACCACTGGACGGATCGGGCTGAAATTTGGCATGCAGGTAGATGCTATGACTTAGCCATCCGCTAAGAAAGGATTTTGATTACTTCTACCCTCAAGGGGATAAAATAGGGTATGAAAGTTTGTATGAAACTTTGTCAATTTTAAACCGATCGGGCTGAGACTTTGCATGCCTAAAGCTACTATGTCGTAGGCATCCCCTATACACACACACACATCCAAAATAAATAAAAAAATACTGCGCAAAATCACTATCCCACGCGGACGAAGTCGCGGGCACAGCTAGTACTCTATATGACTTAAGGCTTATCTACGTTAAAATGTCACAAACATTAACCCTTTTTATCTTATTTTTTTTGTTATTTAATACCTACATTAGAATTGTCTTAATTTTCATATAATATTTGGAATCCCGACTGTACCAATGACTTCTTCTGCAATAAAGTAAGTACAGTCATAAGTCGCACCACGAGCTTTACGGTGAAGTAAATGGAAGGAGAGAAACCTGCATACTTTTGAGAAGAAATTCAAAGGCGTATGTGTGTATAGTCGCGCTAGGGTAACGGCGATGGACTCGCCATCTGTCACATTGACATCTAAAATGTACGGGAAGGCGTAAAGACTAAATTCTCAGGTGTATCTTTTTCTCAATATTTATATTCATCGCCATTTTTGCTACGACTATGGATAATGAAACTGTGACTATTAAAAAAAAATGATTCGCCACATTGCTAAAAAAAATTCAATATTTACGAACTTTCTAACACATTTAGAGTATGCAATTCGCACAGTTTCCATCTTTATAACACATTTCAAACATTTATTTCTACCCCGACGTATCTTCTAACTAGGTCGGGTTAAAGCAACTCGAGTGTTTGTATAAAGCCAATAACGGTGTGTAAGTAATTAATTGTATTGTGTTTATGAACAGGTGGTGGCTTTCTACCACGGCTTGAACATGAGCTACAAGCCTGTGGCTGGGAAGGCTATCCACTGGCCTGGGGGTCGACGGGGCCCCCCGCCAGATACCCCCCGGTGCGGCTTCCTGGGAAATGACCCCATGTGTCAGGGAGGTAAGGATTCCAATCGTGTTTTTTCTGAAAAGTATACTGAATTTACTTATGTACTTTGATATATTTTGAATGGAGAAGCTAGAAATGATTTTTATAATATACAATTGCTTTGTATGTGTCAACTTATCTAAAAATTAGCGGAATTTGAGTGTTTTTATTTTTTTGGGTTTAGATTGGACTCATTAGGTGGCGTGTGTGTAGTGTTACAGATTTATTTTCAGTGGAGCTTGGCGGGAGACATCTAGTTGAATATAAATGTAATATTGTAATATAAATCTTTTCTTAGCGATCCGGCACATCATATCAGTTGAACACGTCAATAAACCCCAGTTTATTTACACGCTGCTTAGAGGCGCAAACGGTAATCATATACTGTTTCATCGGACTTGCGATTTTTCTGACCTTTGCTGTCACTGTGGCGTGCGTCGCGTACAAGTGAGTACATCTTCATATTAATTGATTTATAATATGTATTATAAACATAATTAAATAGCGTACAATCGAACTAAGAACACGAGAAGGCTGACAGTCTACGAATACGTCAGCATCTTGGATCATGGTGACAAAATCGTTCAATAAACTTATGTCGCGAGCAGAGCGACTGTCATTGGCGTGACAAGTGCGTAATGCTGTAGTCGCGAGCAGCGGTCTTCGTCGGCGACCGGCATCTCGCATATAATTATTATCTTTATTAAATACTAGCTAACTCCGCGATCCGAGTTAAATTTGTTATAAATAAATATTTATACATTATACTTGTGTATAATCTCACAATAGTGATTAGTCACACCACGAGCTTTACGGTAAAGGAAAACATCGGGAGGAATGCATACGTCTGAAAAGCCACTGAAAGGCGTATGTACTGTCGTGCTTGAGTAACGACGATGGACTCGCCATCTGTCACGTTGACACCTTTAAATAGATTTATTTAAAGGTGTCAACGTGACAGATGGCGAGTCCATCGTCGTCCTGGCGGAAAGTTTGTGTGTGGGTTACCTATACACGCTTACCCCTTCGGGAACCCTGGTGGGAAGGCGTGCGGATGTTATTTATGTTTAATCAAAGTAAGTAATCAAAATAAGCCTATAGCTTTCCACAATTAACTGGCTATCTAATGCAAAAAGAATTATATCGAAGAATAAATCGGATACGTAGCTCCGTTCGAACACAAACCTGCTATATTATAATAATCTTCTCTTAGGCTGCTCGAGTGCCTTTCAACTTCTTCTCAGTCGTATCCAAGTTTCGTCAAGTATAAAGCTCGTGATGTGTCTAGCTGTAAGGTCTTTGCCAACCTCATCTATGCAGGTAGCGGTTTGAACCTGCATATCCAGACACCTGGCCGACAAGTAAATATAAAGTATGAAATTTCGTGTTCATATTCAAGAAGGAGCCTGAATACAACGAGCCCGCCCTCTAAAACAGATAAAGAGACCTTTTACCAAATTCCTTTGCGGTCGGGTTTATGCATCATATCCATCATAGCGGAGTAAACATTTTCTATACGCCGCAGAAAATTCACGGCATATAGCCGACTAACTGTGCCCGCGACTTCGTCGGCGTGGACGGCTTTTTATCTTTCGTAAAATTATTTTTTTCTATAAAAAGTATCCTATGTTACTTCTAATACCTCCAAGAATATGTGTACAAAGTTTCATGATGATCGGTTAAGTAGTTTTTTACGTGAATGCGTAACAAACAAACTTACATTCACATTTATAATATTAGTAAGGATAGTATGTCATACTTTGCAATATAACCGAAAGTTTTCGTTAAATAACAATTTACACTACATGACAACGTTGTGGAATTGTATTAACGTATAATATTTGCCGCTGCGGACCGGAATTGCAATTTCAAACCTCGGCAGCCAGGAGGCATCCTTGTGAAAGGCTGCTGAGGTTTGAACGGAAGGGTAGACAGGAGTGTATAGTATCCATCCACCCACTTTTGCTGGAGAAATATTTTAAGCGTCAATGTGACAGATGGGGAGTCCATCGCCATTTGTCAAGCACGACCATACATACATACGATTTTGAATTCCTTCTGAAACGTATTCATATATCCTCACGCCTTCCCACAAGGGTCCCCGAAGGGGTAGGCAGAGGTGAATAGGTAATACCCACACACCTACTTTCCGCCAGAGGTATATTAGGTGCCAACGTGACAGATGGCGAGTCTATCGCTTTACTTTAGTACTTTACTCAAGCACGACTATACATACGCCTTTGAATTTCTTCTCAGACGTATGCAGGTTTCCTCTCGATGTTTTCCTTCACCGTAAAGCTCGTGGTGTGACTAATCACTGTACTTAAGTTCAGAAAAAACTAATTGGTACAGTCAGGATTCGAACTTGCGACCTTTGCGTCGCAGGCAACTGCTCGAACCACTCGGCCACCACGGCTTATACGAATTAATAGAAAATACGGCTTAATTATGAAACGTATTCAACGTACTGTATTTATGTAAAGACAAGCCCGCATTGATGCCGAGCTGAACAATATGGCGTGGAGAGTGCGACCTGAAGAGGTTCTGGTCGAGGTCGGCACAGGTCTGGGAGCTAGTCCTGCACTGCATAGCATTAACGAAGTCTTAAAGGTGAGATACATATATAATATCATCTCGCCGAGACCCATTAGTTATCTCTCAACTCCCCAAGTATTTATATAAACGAGGTAAAGTTTGTATGGAGAAAGCTATTCCAGATCTTAAAAAAAAAAAAAAAAAAAATTACCTTCAATCTTATACCCTATATAAAAGAAATATAGCACAGTATCTATTTAAACAATAAACATTAAAAGTTATTAATGAAAAATTATAAAAAATTAAAGAAACTTCTCTATAATTTATGGAATTTGGTGACTTACGGGAAAAATACGGGAATTTTTTGTGGGTACTACCTATACACCTCTGCCTTCCCCTTCGGGGGCCCTTGTGGGAAGGCGTGAGAATAACAAGAACTGAAAAATACTTATCTTCATCTGACCGATCAATCTCCATCGCTTATCTCCAATCTCCACGTGACATTGGAGGAATAACTAAGATCAAGCTCATCGGCAACAGCTCAACATTGAATTGGTTTACTGAAATCAAGCCACGCTAATAAGTAATATTAACCCTTACCACACTTATATAGGGTCGATTATTAAGTGAACATCGTAACACGTCGCGAATTTGTTATTCAAGTATGGCTGTGCTCACATCGGTTCGATTTGATGTGACAGTGGCGTTATTCGGTGATTTATTTATTCGGTAGATAAGGAAATTCTACTTCCAAAGTTTATATAACCTTATTCCGAAGAAAGCTTTAATAAAATCTCACTTTGAATACTTATGCGGCGACTTTTTGTATACTTTCGTAATAATAATCTCCAAGTCTGCTCACAGGTGGTAGAGAAATTAGTAGGCAGAGGTGTAACAATACCCTCTTTTCGTTAGAGATATATATTATACAGGCCAATACAAAAGATGGCGACTACGTATTTTTGTCACATTTTTAATATTTTTTTATACCACTTGGGTGGCAAACGAGCATGCGGTCCGCCTGATGGTAAGCGGCTAGCGCTTGCAACACCAAGCATTTTTTAAACGTATGAAAGTTTCCTCGCATTGTTCAACTTCACCATACATTTCGTTGTGTATTAATGTACTTAAGTTCAGTTTAAGTTAAGATCTAGAATGTGCAATCATAGTGTTGCATACGGCTTATTAAAACACTCGTCCAGCTCGCCTCTTTTGCAATTGCAAACTGCAATAAATAGTTCATACATATAAACGAGGTAAAGTTTGTATGGAGAAAGCTATTCCAGATCGTAAAAAAAAAATTTTTTAAATTACCTTCAATCTTATACCCTATATAAAAGAAATATAGCACAGTATCTATTTAAACAATAAACATTAAAAGTTATTAATTAAAATTTATAAAAAAATAAAGAAACTTCTCTATAATTTATGGACTTTGGTGGCTTCTACCGAAAATAGGGGAATGACTACGGTAAAATAAATACGAGTTAAATTTTTGCGAAGAATTTTTGTGGGTATTGTTTTTTTCATATACATATGTTTTTTTCTCATATGATACATAGGTATATAATATGTACACCTCTCCGGTTGGTTTGCGAACAATAGTAGCATTGTGTAATTAATTAAAGTCATACACGCGAGTAATTGCATCGCTTACACACGATTGCCCTAGATCGAAACTTAACTGCACTCAATGGGAAATAACTGGTTCTTTCCATTTATATTACACACTAGCTTATGCCCCCGGCTTCGCCCGCGTGGAGTTCGAAAAAGTAGCTTATGTATTTTCCTCCTAGAATCGGTTTAGCCGCTATGCCGAGAAAAAGCATCATTTTTCAGGATAAAAAAAGAAAAAAAGTCGCCTATGTCCTATTTCTAGGTATAAGCCATCACGATTTCAACTTTCAGCCAAATCGGTTCAGCCGTTTTGCCGTGAAAGATCTGCAAAGCACATTAAAACTTTCACGTTTATAATATTATAGTAAGATATATAAACTACTTTATGGCCGAGGTGGCCTAGTGGTCTGAGTAATCGCATGGAACGATTGCAAGTTCGAAGCCTGAGTATACGATACGCCTATGGACGCAAGGGTACGGCTAGCTCGTCGTTCGCACGAATCTTTTTACACATACATACATACATACATATAATCACGCCTCTTTCCCGTAGGGGTAGACAGAGACCACTTCTTTCCACTTGCTACGATCCTTACATACTTCCTTCGCTTCGTCCACTTTCATTATTCTCTTCACACCTTCTTGAAAAATACCATGCTGCTCTATCTAAGGAGAACCTCAGCCCCAAAGTTCTCATGAATCTACATCTACTAAGAAGACTTAATTGTACCTGCAACGTTATGTCTTGTCGAGGAACCAGGCTTAAGCATATCCAAAAAGCTCCGTAGCGTGTTCCACCTCTATATTTAAATGCCTTTTAAAAGGCGTCGCGTTGTCCTATATAAGATTCGTAACTGAAACATGACACCGCGCTTAGAGATATTTAGGCGTGTGTGTTATCATGAAAACCAAGTATTTCTGTATGTTTGTTTGTATTTCAAACCTATCCATCTCCTCTAAGTTGAAGCTATGGTGAATAATTATAGTGCATTTGCCAATATTAGGAAAGCTCCTTCCAACAACGAAACGAATGTTTAAGCGCTTAGTCCCCGAAGGGGTAGATGTCGGTGTATAGATAGTACCCACACACCCACTTTCCGCCAGAGATATATTTTTGTTGCCAACGTGACAAATGGCGAGTCCGTCGCCGCTACTCATGCACGACTATACAAACGCCTTTGAATTTCGTCTCTAGCGTATGTAGGTTCTCGATGTTTTCCTTCACCGTAAAGCTCGTGGCGTGACTAATCACTGTACTTAAGTTAAAAAAAAATCATTGGTACAGACGGGATTCGAACTTGCAATCTTTGTGTCGCAGGCAACTACTCGAACCACTCGGCCTCCACGGTTCTCCAATATAAGGATATATGTTAAAATTACATACTGTGGTACAAAAACCAACCCTACGACTAAAATACTATGGGTATTTTTAGTTATCTCTAGGCTGGAGCACCCGTGGCAGTACAGGGAACGCGAGCATGGGTACCATTATGCTGTCTTCATTCACCGTCGGCCTCTATAAGGGCAATAAGGTGGCAGTGAAGAAAATTCACCGCAAGAAGCTTGACTTGAATAAGAAGCTTCTATGGGAGATCAAACAGGTGATATTTTTTTACACATTTTTTTATTAAGTTCGCCAGGCTTCCCAAAGACCAACCTGTCCCAAGGGCGGACCTGCGATCTATATCTATACATATAATAAAAATGTAACGAATCGCTGTCTGTACATGGAAGATATATGAGAAAATATGATTGGGACATATATTGGAATATAATGTATTTTGGTAAACTTCAATTAGCCTTTAGTGTATATTTCATGTCAATCGGTTAAGTGATGAACAAGTTATGTCTCTATCTATCTGAGGATAAGTTATGCGAATTTATAGAAGCATCTTACTATACATATAATAAAATGTAACGGATTGCTGTCTGTACATGGAAGATATATGAGAAAATATATTATTGGGATCTTCATCAATTCAAATAGCACCCAAAACCCTATTAGTTAGATTTTTTGTCTGTGGGTCTCGCTTATCTGAGAAACGGCTTATCCGATTTAGATGTGGTTTTCAATAATATAATGTGGTAAGCTCATCGTAACATGTTCAAAATGAATCAAAATGTATATCTAAAAAATGCTGCCCAAAGTCACTACACGCGGACAAAGTCGCGGGCACAGATAGTCAAAAATACGAATTCAAAGCAGATGAAAACGCGACTTAGCGTGATCGTATTTGTTGAAGACCGTTTTACTTTATTTAGGGTTGTTCATGGTTATTTGTATGTTCAGAGGCCGACTGAACTCCCTTATTTTTTGGTTTAAGTTTCCCCTGAAGTTCAGTATTTTGTGTATCGTTATTTATTGATTTAGTGCTATTTGTCGTATGTATAGTCGTGCTTGAGTAACCGCGATGGACTCGCCATCTGTCACGTTGGCACCTAATATACGTCTGGCGGAAAGTGGGCGTGTGGGTATTACCTATACACCTCTGCCTACCCCTTCGGGGACCCTTGTGGGAAGGCGTGAGGATATATTATATTATAATAAATCCTTTGGCAATTTCTCTTTCATTTTCCATTATCATTATCTGTATCACTATTTTTATTATTGTATAAACTTTGCAACTATCTTCATGGTGTTAATCTTTATTACACCGTAGGTAGGTATACAATATTTAAGAGAGAGTTTGTTCATTTAATATAATCTCAGTTTTACCTAGAATCAAAGAAGACAATTGTCTAATAGCAAATTTTACATTAATGATTGTTCATGCTGACATTTACATTTCAAGATGCTAAGCTGACTCCAAGCAAAGTGACACTTTACAGTCAGCCGTTGGGTTCTAATTGGCACACCTAGCGTTGCGGCATTCTCGTTGACTACCCCTTCTAAAAATACATCCCTTCACATATTGACCTTAAAATTTGGCTTCACTGCTAGCTTTGCAATGATAAAACATGAATTCTTCATTTGTCTGTCTATCTAAAGTCTTATTAAGATGACAATATAACCTGTGTTGCGTTGAGAGTTAATAATAAAATATAGTTTGTTTTGTATAAATATGTTGGCTTAGGTTTGTGGTTTATTAAGGTTTATGAGGATTATATTATAGTATAGTTAATATATAAGTATAGTTATATAAGTATAACGTATAAGTATAATAACGTATAAGTATAATATAAAAGTTATATAGTATAAAAAAGCCGTGGTGGCCGAGTGGTTTGAGCAGTTGCCTGCGACGCAAAGGTCGCAAGTTCGAATCCCGACTGTACCAATGAGTTTTTCTGAACTTAAGTACAGTGATTAGTCACACCACGAGCTTTACGGTGAAGGAAACATCGGAGGAAACCTGCATACGTCTGAAAGAACCTGCATACGTCTGAGAAGAAAGGCGTATGTATAGTCGTGCTTGAGTAACGGCGATGGACTCGCCATCTGTCACGTTGGCACCTAATATACCTCTGGCGGAAAGTGGGTGTGTGGGTATTACCTATACACCTCTGCCTACCCCTTCGGGGACCCTTGTGGGAAGGCGTGAGGATATATTATATATTATTACTATATAAGTATAGTTTATGCAGTGGCACAATTATATAATAAGCTCCCAAAAGACATAAGGGAGGTAAAATCTATGTATATATTAAAAAAAATATTAAAACACTACGTTACTCAATATATCTTTTGACTTCTATATTCTAATAATATATATTCGAACTTAATACATCATGCCTGAACTAGGCCACTTCCAGCCAACTGACTTTGTGTCATATTCCAACAACAAGTCACCGCGTGGCCGGCCAATTTATTTTTCTACCTTCTTATTATTATGTTATTTGTATTTGTTGCACGCTCATTAGACTAAAATGTATACTTTTGTAATAATCTCACGCAAGTGAATTTGTATATAATTCTTGTGGGGAAATAAAATTTCTATATATTTAACATTTAAATTTAGATTTAAAAAATTTAGATTATAACATAAATGTGCGGCGTAACGATATTAGATCGAATCCGCAATGAAGAGATTCGCAAATCAACTGGCGTGAATGAGGGCGTGATTGTAAAGATGAAGAAAGGCATGTTACGTTGGTTTGGACACATAGAAAGGATGAGTGAAGAAAGATTGACGAAACAGATATACAAAGCAAAGTGTGTGCAAGAAGAGGCAGAGGAAGGCCACGTTCCAACTACCTGGATCAAATAGATCGGACTCTGAAGGACGGGAACGTTAAGAGTACTCCAAACCGACGAGCATGTATGAAGAGACTGATGAATGTGGACGAAGCGAAAGAGGTATGTAAGTCTAGAGAGAACTGGCGCTCTATACTCTCTGCCTACCCCGTTAGGGACTTGGCGTGATGATATGATGATGATGATGATAGATTATAACAACTATTTATAGGTATTCATTTTCTCAAACATTAAAATTGAGATTTTAATTACACATTAAAGCGGAGACTTACATGTGACGTCACAGGTGACGAGACTACCACCGACCCTTGGAAATGACTTCAATAACTTTGAACAACTTCATATATATTGAATATAGGCAGCACCCTACGTGCTATTTAATAATAAACCTTATTCCTAGGCCCGTAACGTATCACATGAGAACACTGCTCGCTTCATCGGAGCCTGCGTGGACTGCCCTCTGGTCTTTGTGCTGACTGAGTATTGCCCCAAAGGATCGCTGAAGGACGTTCTCGCAAACGAGGAGTTGCAGTTAGACTGGAACTTTAGAACGTCTCTAGTGCACGATATTGTACAGGTAAAACATTTTTTTAATACTTATTTTCCACTACCCATACACATAACAGGCCTCATTCGCTCAATCCACATTCGTCAGTCTACACGCTCGACACTATAGAGTCCTGACGTTCTCATTTTAAATAATAATATATCCTCACGCCTTCCCATAAGGGTCCCCGAATGGGTAGGCAGAGTGTATAGGTAATATTTCGTTCGTATAGGTAATGCACGTTCACATTCTTTCACGTTTCCACGTTCTCATTTTAAATCCATTCCATCCTATGACTATCTTATACTTATTTGTTTGACATCTATACAAAAGTCCCATATAAAAAAGAAAGGTAGACCCCGTGTAAAAATTGATTTCTTTAGTATAATTTTATCTAGATTTATTTTCCAACTAAACATATCCTATGTGCTAATCCAGCTAATAATCTATCTCTTTACCAAATCATTCAATTCCGTTCAGTCATTCTGGCGTCATGAGTAACGAATATAAATACTCTCAAAATTTCGTATTTATAAGTAGACAGAGAGACAGAGTAGTTGGTTTGGACACATAGAAAGGATGAGTGAAGAAAGATTGACGAAACAGATATACAAAGCAAAAGTGTGTGCAAGAAGAGGCAGAGGAAAGCCACGTTCCAACTACCTGGATCAAATCGATCGGACGCTGAAGGACGGGAACGTTAAGAGTAGTCGAAACCGACGAGCATGTATGAAGAGACTGATGAATGTGGACGAAGCGAAAGAGGTATGTAAGTCTAGAGAGAACTGGCGCTCTATACTCTCTGCCTACCCCGTTAGGGACTTGGCGTGATGATATGTATGTATGTATGTATAAGTAGACTAGTTTCATCCTACTAATAAGTAAGCCATCCAAATCATTCCCCAATATCCGTTAGCATATCACATAAGCATTAGATTATTCTCGTGCTGGAATAAGTTTATGAGACATACTTACCTGATTTATTCGTGCGGTAATAAAATGTGAGCTCATTCGCTTATTATAATTTATTATTCCATCTATTCACATAAAAACTATTAGTTGGTAGATTTATTTTTACCGGAATAAAAATCTTAATATATATTTAAGAGCCGTGGTGGCACAGTGGGAGCTGTGGTGGCCGAGTGGAACATGTAGCCTGCAACACAAAGATTGCAAATTAGAATCCCGATTGTACCAATGAATTTTCTAAGCTTAAGTACAATGATAAGTAAAACCACGAGCTTGGCGGTGAAGGAAAACATCGAAAGATAACGTTTGAGAAGAAATTCAAAGGACGTCTAGTCCTGCTTGAGTAACGGAGATGGACTCATCATCTGTCACGTTGGCACCTAAAAATAGTGTGGGTACTATATTTCATCACTTTATTTCATACATCCCATTCAGTTTTGCCTTTCGTGCGTGAAAAAACATCCCCTCAAGTCTTCACATTATCATACTCAGATGATACCTAATAAGTAAGATTATATTTTATAAAAAGCCGTGGTGGCCGAGTGGTTCGAGCAGTTGCCTGCGACACAAAGATCGCAAGTTCGAATCCCGACTGTACCAATGAATTTTTCTGAACTTAAGTACAGTGATTAGTCACACCACGAGCTTTACGGTGAAGGAAAACATCGAGAGGAAACCTGCATACGTCTGAGAAGAAATTCAAAGGCGTATGTATAGTCGTGCTTGAGTAACGGCGATGGACTCGCCATCTGTCACGTTGGCACCTGATATACCTCTGGCGGAAAGTGGGTGTGTGGGTATTAACTACACACCTCTGCCTACCCCTTCGGGGACCCTTGTGGGAAGGCGTGAGGATATATATATTTATAAGTAAGATTTCCGTTTTCGTCTAAGCTGCGAACTTCTTGCCTCTAGTAATTCAGTAGTATTCATTTAATACAGAGACTACAGATACAAAATATTATATATTATTATTATTAAACCCACACGCGGTGAAAGATAAGCCACGTTGATGCTGTTGGAACGAATAACTGTTTATGCAAAGACAGGCCAAGGTAAGTTTCATTGAAAACCAATGCCTGTATAAAAGACTAGCGCCCGTCCCGGCTTCGCACGAGTGGACATAATTTTTTTTCTTGCAATTAAAGCCTATACTAATCAGTGATAATGTAGCATTCAAATGGTGAGAGAATTTTTAAAATCTGTCCAGTACGTTTTGAGACAATTTCTTACAAACATACATGCACACAGATCTTTCCTCATTATAATATTAGTATAGATTAAAACGCTTTTAGCTCTATTCGTGCAAATAATACGTGGGTACATCTCGTGGGTACTCTACACACCTACTCTCCCCCCCCTGCTCACTCCCCGTCACCTACTTTCCACCGGAGATATATTTTAGGTGCTTTAGATATATTATAAATGGCGAGTCTATCGCCGTTACTCCAGCATGATTAGGTATATATACAACTTTGTATTTCTTCTTAAACGCTTGCAGGCTTCCTCTCCATATTTTCCTCCACCGTAAAGCTCGTGGTGAATCTAATTATTTCACTTAACACATTAAGAGAGGTAGGGCATAATGGGTTTCCCGTTCTAATTTGGAGCTGCCCGACTGAGGCAGGACCTCCACTTTATAGAAGTCCGTAGCCAAATAACACATTTTTGTGTTGTGTTCCTACGCGGTGAATAAGGTTTCCAGTAATGAGCTCCTTGGTAAGGTCGGGAGGATTGTTACATTGTGTTGGAAGCAGAGGGATACACCCATTATGCTGTCAACACACTATAGCTCTCCGAACACAGAGTGGCAACGCGCAAGTGATACTTCGGTATCGTGAGCGTAAATAGGCTACGGTAACCGTTTCCCATCAGCTGAGCTGTATGCTTCTTTGCCACACAAAAAAAACTGTACTGTAGTTCAGAAAAACTCATTGGACCCTACGGGATTCAAATTTGCAATCTTTATGTTGCAGGCAATTCTCGAACAACTGGGCCACCGCGGCTTTTGTATCAAATATTATGTTGATTAAAATTCTACGTACGTTATATACGCATTAAGTTGTGAACACACGTTTATATTATCACCTGTATACATTGGCCTCGAGAATGCTGAACTCATGAGGCACCTCAAGGCCAGTGTGTAGTATATAGCTTCATCTGCACACTACATTGTTATTGGGTCTTCATGGACTTATTTAATAATAGAAATAAAAGAATGAGATATAAATAACAAATAGAATAAAAGAGTTTATAAGTGTTATGTAAAAGTACGTATACGCCTAACTTTATAAACGAAACGCGAAATTCTAGAAGCGCCCAGATCTTGAATTGTATAAATTATACTTATTTTAACTGTATACGAGTATGTTTATTTAAAAAAGGGATTTAATATCGATTTATAATAATAATTATAATATTTATAAATTTATACATAGAATTTACGTTAATCCATTTCGACGCCAAAATTCATACAATTCCATTCAGCCATTCTAGCATGCGCAAAAGTAACAAAAAAGTATAATGTTAGTCAGATCATTCCAACCTAAATATTTACTCGAAGCGTAGAGTAACCGACCTATTTCATCCATCCATTATACACCAAGTGTCATGTCATCTCAATCACGCTATAATTTCAATAACCCGCAAAAACATAAATCAAGTTCACGACCTTTATTAACTCTACTACTAAGTCACTTTCTTTGTGTTATATAGGGCATGTGCTACTTACACGGCGGGCTGGGTGCTCACGGGAAGCTTCGGTCGTCTAACTGCCTCATCGATGGACGTTTCGTGCTCAAAATCTCCGACTACGGACTGAACACACTATGTACTCCCACGGATTTGATAAAGGATGACACCTATTATTACAGTAATTATCGATTTGTAGCTTGTGGCTTTGGGTGGCGTATGTATTGTACACCATTGTCAGCTTGTATGGCTCAATTACAACGCTGGTTATGGGTGTAACGTTTTCTTTGACATGTTTGTTTACGACTTGGGGTGCCCCGCAGTTTTATTCGCGTTAAATTGATTTATTGGCGTTAACGAGTACTTCCCTTAGTTGATTTAAAAAGTAAACGAAATATGCGTCATGTTCTAATTTAACTTCCATAGGTAAAACCTTTTTAAATCAACTAGGGGTGCCCCGCAGTTTTATTCGCGTTAAATTGATTTGTTGACGTTAACGAGTACTTCCCTTAGTTGATTTTAAAAGTAAACGAAATATGCGTCATGTTCTAATTTAACTTCCATAGGTAAAACCTTTTTAAATCAGTTTATTAGTTTTTGGGTTTATCGATTGCAAAAACTTTTCTGAAAAATGTATTAATATTTTTTTTTCTAACGTTTAATATGATGAAGGCTGCCTTTAAGCTGTTACGACAGACGTTCCTGTAAATTTTTTCATCACAATTAATTATTCTAAATAATATTTATAATTAAAACATGCTTTGCTTACGGGACTTAAACCCTATACATAAATTTTCACCCAAAGATTTTTTTTCGTCCTGAAATAGAAGAGTTTCCAAGTCGACTTAAGGGTTCCCCTGATGCTTTCATCAAGGAACAGCATATTCCTCTGCCTCTTCTTGCACACACTTTTGCTTTGTATATCTGTTTCGTCAATCTTTCTTCACTCATCCTTTCTATGTGTCCAAACCAACGTAACATGCCTTTCTTCATCTTTACAATCACGCCGTCATTCACGCCAGTTGATTTGCGAATCTCTTCATTGCGGATTCGATCTAAAATCAGCATATTATTTTTATTTATACAGATAAATCTTCGAATCATCCAAAAAGAGCAGAGTTTGTAGTCTGTCTGAAAGTAAGTAATTACTCTCCGGTTGAAACCATATTTCTGTTCGTGTACATCTTATGGAGTATTTAAAAGTAAGGGCAGTGTTTGTTAACAATGACAAGAGGAGACAATATGAACGAACGCCTTTTGTACCAAATAAGTGATTACATTTTGCTTTAAAGACATTTATTTAGGTACTTAGGTATTTAAACTTTTTCGTAATTTTTCTGAATGAGGAAAAATATTAATTTCAAGGTGGTAGGTATTACAACAGACAGGAAGCTTAGCGCCATCGAACTGAAAGAAATAAAAGCAAAATAAAAAAATCCTTTGTTCAACGTAAAGGACTTAGATTTACAATTGGACCCGATAGGTGGCACTGCGATCGTGTTTAAGGATTTTTTGAAGTTTTTTTTCTTCGAAAGCTTGGCGGGACAACTAGTATTATTATAGATTACTAGTGTAGTACTTTTGTCGCAAATAGCTTCTAACAGAATCGTAGTGACATATATAAGATAAAAAAAATCCTCTAGAGCTCCTGTGGATCGCCCCCGAGCTAGTGACAGGGAGCATCTACCCTGGAGCCGTAGCCTCACTGAAAGGAGACGTGTACTCTTTCGGCATCATCCTCGAGGAGATCGTGTTGAGAGCTGGACCCTTCCACCACTACACAGCTACCATGTCCAACAAAGGTATGTGTGTTTCATATACACCTCTGCCTACCCCCTCCGGGACCCTTGTGGGAAGCCGTAAGGATATATTATTATTATATAATTAAAAAGAAAATTTTTTTTTACTCATTGTCGTTACCTAGTGCGTTACGGCTGCCCTTAATCTTCACAGGCTTTTGGAGGTAAGGTCTCGGTAGAAGTAGTCGTTAATACATCTTGAAATATTTTGGCTAAGCTATATTTTTTTTACGATCTCCACCTAGTCCCCGAAGGGATAGGCGGAGGTGTAACTGCTGCCGTTTCATTTGACATAAGTTTTAGGTGCTAACGTGACAGATGACGAGTCCATCGCCTTATCATGATTATACATACGTCTTTGAATCTCTTCTCAAACGTATGCACGTTTCGTCTCGATGCTTTCCTTTGCCACGCGGTGTCTATAACCACTGTACTTGATTTAAATATAAGCTCATTGGTAATTGTATATAACTGAATGTGCAGTAATTCCATCCCATCATTATCTTCATCAGTCTTAAGGTGAGAAGTCTCCATAATTCCTCTTGGAATTATCCGTCCTTTAATGCTGCGTGTTAAGCTACTAAGATTAATCTTATATTACTTAGTAACTTTTACCAGCTCAGACTCTCCTTAAATTAAGATCACTAGATATTGGGAGATATGTTACTATTACGCTTTTATGTTGAGCATTTTTAGTCACCGAAATGAGGTCTTAAAGACCTACTTAAATATATTTTTAAATAGTACGTTACGGTACTTAAGGCCAGTCAACACCATTATGTGAATCTTCTAAGAGTACGTCGGTCTTCGGCTGTATCTTTGCGAATGGGATCTCTTAGTCTCGGGTTCGCTTCAGTAAATTTTCTTAAACTATCGTCTTTAATAAGCTCGTACACTCGGTTTACGAGGAAGTTTCAACATCATTATACAATCTATCTACATTCATTGCATACATTCACCTTGTAAGTTAATATTCTTGTTATACCCTTGTAAAGTTATTATGCAGTATAAATATTCAATTATAGTGACGGCTACGAGAGCTCTTCGAAACAAATTGCTACGTAGAGCTTTCTCTACGTAGAGCCTTAACGCATAAACCCTCATAATAGCCTTGCTAATGACAACATATTCTAAGAGAACTACGCTTTATAGTCAAGTGGAATTACTAGATCTCTACAACTAATAATTACGATCCAATTATATTATTGGAACATAATTTGGTAGCATTTCGTAGCAACGTAGCACTACGTGGCGAAATTATGCCTACGATCTACTACGTCTGATTAAGTTTCGTCTACGATGTGACGGTTTCTCATTTCTTTTATTGCTTTATCAGGCCTCAGTAGATTTAACTGGGTATTTATTAGGATCAAATGGGTACTCTTTTGGGTACTCTCCCGAATGTCTGCAACAATTTAAACGGAATTTCAACTGTTTGCTAGTTTACTTTGCATTTTTTATTTATTGAACTCCAAGAGGGCATTGTATGCAGTGAGAGTGCGCGGTATAGGGGAGTGTGCACACGATACTGTGCGATGTGTGCCCACTGCGAAGACTGTGGCTCCTGGCGCGTGTGTAGTTATCAGGCACAAAAAGCCTTGTTAACTCACTGTGTAGCTCAGGAGCATCAGATTTTCCATGTACTATCTTACACATGGTTATTATTTGGTCATATTTCCTTCTTATCTGCAGACAATTATATCCTAAAGAGCCTAGAAGGAAACCAGTAGGATGCATAAAGTAACTATGTCTTCATTCAATTATTATTCATATAATTAAACACGGATAAAACCGCGAAGCATATTTAGTCATTTAATGATACCAAGTGAAAAAATTACCCATAGAGATAGTATCCCGCGTGAGTGCCCGTGAGTCTACACCGTTCCGGCCAGTAGTGGGGGTCGGTGAAGTGGGCTCGGCCGGAGGGGCCGCGGCGGAACTCCTGGAGCTGGCTGCCCGCTGCTGGGCTGAGGGACCCGACGATAGACCTACCTTCGATGCCATTAACGCTAATTATATTAAGTGAGTACATTTGGAGCGTAGCTTAAATATTATTGTTTTTTTTTTATATATACCACAAGAGTGGCAATCAAGCATACGGCCCACCTGATGAGCTCATTACTGGAAACTTTATTCACCACGTAGGAACACAACACAATAAATTGTGTTATTTGGCTACGGACTTCTATAAGGTGGAGGTCCTGCCCCAGTCGGGCAGCTCCAAATTCGAACGGGAAACCCGTTATGCCCTATCTCTCTTACATATTATGTGTTCATTTGTAATTATGTGTCATAATTGTGTTCTCATACATATAATGTCACGCTTAATATTTGAATTTTAAATTTGAAATCACACTGCAAGGGAAGATGAGAAGCAAGGAAGAGGCAGACCAAGAAAAAGTTGCACGAAACATGTCATGGAGAAAAAGGCCATTAGGTTGTTCAAAGAGGTCGAAGAGAAGGCTATGGATAGAGGTGAATTTGGTGAGGTTTATCAGTTATACAAAGAGTCATACTCTTAAAACTAATGCATATCATCACGCCTTTCTTCGAGTTCCTAATGGGCTATGGCAGAAGCTCATACAGCGAAAGTTTCCTCTAGTCTCAGAAACAGACCTCTTAAATAGTAGCAACCTAAATGTTTCCCTCATTCGCTTATTAACTTGTCACCGTCTTATTTTATACCTTGTGGTATATTTACCCTTATGCATAAGCGTTTAATCGTAGACGGCACATATATACGGTGTATGTGTAAACATAAATAAATAAAAAATATATGTATGTATGTATATATGTAGTTATCTACCTGTTTTGTACGCTAGATATTGAACTTTAGGCGCAACTTGACGTCAGTTCATAATGGTCATTAAGTATATAATCTTATGGTCCATTATCGAAGAATATATTTCATCCTTAGGGGCTACTGCGACAACCTAATGGACGATCTGCTGAGTCGGATGGAGCAATACGCCAACAATTTGGAGTCTTTAGTCGAGGAGAAGACAGAACAACTATCTTTGGAGAAGAGGAGATCAGAGGAGTTGCTGTACCAAGTCTTACCGCGGTACGGGCTTATTATTATTATTATCTCCTTTATTTAATTACTTTTAATATATATAGTATAGTAATAAACACAATTGCGTAATTGGCCCTGCGATCGTGGTTCAGATTTTTTTGTACCTAAACTATATGACACATTTTCATATATGTAGATAACAATAATATTTAGAAATATAAGATACTAGCTTATGCCCGCGGCTTAGCCCGCGTGGAGTTCGAAAAAGTAGCTTTAGAAATTTATAAATTTTCCTGCTAGAATCGGTTCAGCCGCTATGCCGTGAAAGAGCATCATACATTATAATATAAGAACTTTGAATTTTTCAGGATTAAAATTAAAAAAGGTAGACTATGTCCTATTCCTAGGTATAAGCTTTTACCATTTCAACTTTGTGTGAAAGAACCGCAAACATCCGAACTTACAAACTTTCACGTTAATAATATTAGTAAGATAACGCTTACCGCTAACGGGGTCAGGGTTATTAATAATGGGTTTCTTTTAAATTATCAGGTCTCCTACCCAAAGGGAGCGGTCTGGTCACGCTTAGAGTTTTGTTTATTTAAATATTAAACATTTCTCAACCTTGTTGCGGGCGGTGTTTTAATATTTGCTGGTCGAAGCCATGTGGCTTATACACAAATAATATTATACATACTGAACATAATATGTTCGTCGAAATCTATATAGACTTTTAGTTAATTAGTTGGCACCTAATATACCTCTGGCGGAAAGTGGGTGTGTGGGTATTACCTATACACCTCTACCTACCCCTTCGGGGACCCTTGTGGGAAGGCGTGAGGATATATTATTTTTTTATTTTAGTTAATTAGTTTTTATGACGAAGCATGTGGTGAATACGTTTTATGTTCAACCGACGAGACCTGTGACGTGGATTACAATTGTAGACTTTCTCTTAATATAGTATAGACATTTGAATTTTTTATTGGTCTGTTTAAATTCTCGATCGATCCTGCGATTCAACTTTGATCGAGAAATCTCCTTTCTTATCGACCCTTACAATGTTTGGGATAAGCCTGTGTTGATGATAATTAATTTAAACATTTCCGAGAAACGCCGCTGTAACGCCGCCAGAAATCTCGTATAAGCTAAAAAGAACAATTTTCTCCTTAATGCAAGAAAATTGTTTTCACACAAAGAATTTTTACTTCGTCGTGTTTAATAACAGTAAAGATATTTTTTCCTCAATGCTAAGCTTGTTTGAATATATTTTGTGTAACGAGATGTATTTTTTGTATTCTCAATTCATATTATAATACAAAGTAATAACAAAGACATTCCTCACGCCTTTCCACAAGGGGGGACCCTTGTGGCAAGGGATGAGGGGGTAGGCAAAATTATAGGTAGTACCCGTGTGGGTAATATGTACCCTGGGTGTGTACCCACTTTCCGCTAGAGATACCTATATTTTAGGTGCGAGTTTGCGATATTTGTGTCGCAGGCAACTACTCGAACCACACGGCCAACACTGCTTATTAGTCAGTTAGTGTTTTAGTAAACAACCTTAACAAGCTTGAGCGCCTTCAAAATTTCTGCAAACGGTTCGTATTTGGACTACGCAAATATGACCACGTTTCTGAATTTCGCCGTAGGCTCAAGTGGCTACCCATCCGACTTCGCCGGAATACTCATATCCTATCACTTCTTTACAAAACTTTGTTTGATCCTAGAGCCCCCAGATATCTTCAGGAACGTTTTGAATTTCTTTTTTCCAACCCGCACCTACTCCGTAAAACTAGAGAACTTGTCCTTAAAACTCCTACCTTCACCTCTTCTTCCTAATCCAAGTCTTTCACTGCGCAAGCTGTCTTTGGAACTCGTTGCCCCAGAACATCAGACTTGCACAGACATTAATCTCCTTCAAAAAGCTTTTATTTGAACACTATTTCTCTTTTTAACTTGTTCATATGTAGGTTTATTTATGTATATGTTATTGTATGTATGTTATGTAAGTATATGTTTCGTATTTATTGATTATCTATTATTTATATATTATAATAATTGTTTCTATCTCATCCTCTCAACTGTCACACCTACCTTTTCTTTCTCTGTTTCTTATCTCTCTCTACACTGGTTACCTGGTAGAAATCGCTTTTGCGATAAGGCCGCCTATTGTGCCTACTACATGTATTATTGTCATTACTGTTTGTCTTTAAATGTGTGTGTTTGTACAATAAAAGATATATTATTATTATTATTATTAAACAATAGGTAAAATGTACTTAGTTTTAGCGTAATAGTTATCACACGCCGGGTATTAGTTAGTAACAGATACAACCGTCTTCTCATATTCCTGATTATTTAGTTAGCTCGGATGCTAAATCCATATCGTTTTGTGGGAATATAAATGATTAATGAGGGGTCTCTGTATCCCAGGCCAGTGGCCCAGCAGTTGATGGCCGGCGAGGTGGTGCAGCCGGAGAGCTTCGAATGCGTGACCGTATACTTCAGTGACATCGTCGGATTCACTGAACTATGCGCAGCGTCCACTCCTATACAAGTTGTGGACCTGCTCAACGACCTCTACAGCACATTCGACAGAATTATTGGATTTTACGATGTTTATAAGGTATGCTTACAATATATTTATACTTCATTGTTATACTTAGAAACTTTTCTCTATATGTCATTACTAAAAACGTAGAAATTTACACGACATTAAATGATATCGCATATTGCAAAATTGTGAGCTGCCTGGCAGATGAACTTAGTCGTATAGCGAAGCGTAAGCTGAATTACTTAAGTTTTAGTGAGGTATATTTTATGTTTTTACAGTCAAAAGTGAGGGCACTCAACTTTGCCGAAATATTGCAATCTTGTCTAGCTATTTTTACAGCTCCTACTTTAGGTCGTGGGCTTAAATCACGCCAAAAACTTATGTATAGTCGTGCTTGAGAAACAGCGAAGGAATTGCCATCTGTCACTTTGACCTCAAAATATATCTCTGGCGAAAAGTGGGTGTGTTACTACACCCCTCTGCCCACTACCTTGGGGATCCTTATGAAAAGACGTGAACATATATATACATATAATACTATATCCTCACGCCTTCCCACAAGGGTTTCCGAAGGGGTAGGCAGAGGTGTATAGGTAATACCCACACACCCACATTCCGCCAGAGATATATTTTGAGGTCAAAGTGACAGATGGCAATTCCTTCGCTGTTTCTCAAGCACGACTATACATACGCCTTTGAATTTCTTCTCAGACATATGCAGGTTTCCTTTCGATGTTTTCCTTCACCGTAAAGCTCGTGGTGTGACTAATCACTGTACTTTAGTTCAGAAAAACTCATTGGTACAGTCAGGATTCGAACTTGCGACCTTTGCGTCGCAGGCAACTGCTCGAACCACTTGACCACCACGCTATTATATATATATATACATACTTTATTCAAAACTGATACTGGTTTTTAAAATTTGCCGTTTTGTCTTTGGTCTAGATAGGACACCATAAGCATTAAATACTCTTTAGGTGAAAATGTACTCTTAGAGCTAACGGCATTATTGATTTTACATCGGAACTACGCTACGCCAGGCTTAGAACTATTTGTTCCGGCCACTTGACTACGGAATCGTAGAACCAATAATTAAGTAAGCCCTTTAAGGACTTACTCAATCGTTGGGCTTTACATAACGTCATTAATGTGGTTTAACAATATTTCTGTACATAAATTTATGTTTTACTGGGTTTCATCCGCGCTAATGAAATGAAATAAAACGAATAATGTAGTTTTCCATTGGTGAGATTTAATAAGATAGATAGTTATTGAGTTTATCAATAACAAGCAATCAAATGTTGTTTGTAATAATACTGTGGGTAATTCAATTTCATCAATATGGTATGACGGACATCTTAGTGAATAAACCTGCGAAAGCTAGAAAATAAATTCTATAATATATCCTCACGCCTTCCCACAAGGGTCCCCGAAGGGGTAGGCAGAGGTGTATAGGCAATACCCACACACCCACTTTCCGCCAGAGGTATATTAGGTGCCAACGTGACAGATGGCGAGTCCATCGCCGTTACTCAAGCACGACTATACATACGCCTTTGAATTTCTTCTCAGACGTATGCAGGTTTCCTCTCGATGTTTTCCTTCACCGTAAAGCTCGTGGTGTGACTAATCACGGTACTTAAGTTCAGTACAGTGATTAGTCACACCACGAACTTAAGTTCAGAAAAACTCATTGGTACAGTCGGGATTCGAACTTGCGACCTTTGCGTTGCAGGCAACTGCTCAAACCACTCGGCCACCACGGCTTTTTTTAGAAAGAAATTCTAAGACGTGTATAAGACGGCGATGGACCTACTGTCGCATTAGTACGTATAATTCCGGCCGAAAAGTAATTGTTTAAAGCACTGTGATAGGGTACAATCATGATATCCACCTGATAGTTAGCCTATGAACGCCATGGATATCGCTAGCAGGAATATATTCGCAAAACTTTTTTTGTCTAATGGGTACATATGACTTGGATTTGAAACCTGCAATATTGACAATATCGACTTTGTAGGAACTTTAAACCACCAATATGTCCACTATAATGTCATATATTGACGGTATAATATTGGTAAGCCTTGCGAAACCTTTCAAGAAGTTTAAATGGGACCTTTTTCAGTTTGTTATAATGGATGGGTAAAAAGGGCTGATGTATAAGTTAGACATTTTCAGTTGGGAAGTTTTCTAGTCAGTGCCATATACGAAAGAAGAATATATTATGTATTATTGGTGTATGAAGCTGACCACAAGAGAGGTAGGGCATAACGGGTTTCCCGTTCGAATTCGGAGCTGCCCGACTGGGGCAGGACCTCCACCTTATAGAAGTCCGTAGCCAAATAACACAATTTTTGTGTTGTGTTCCTACGCGGTGAATAAGGTTTCCAGTAATGATCTCCTTGGGGAGGGGGGAGGATTGTTACATTGTGTTGGAAGCAGAGGGATTAAACCCATTATGCTGCCAACACACTATAACTCTCCGAATACAGAGTGGCAACACGCAAGTGATACTTCGGTATCGTGAGTGTAAATAGGCTGCGGTAACCGTTTCCCTTCAGATGGGCCGTATGCTTGTTTGCCACTCTTGTTGTATATAAAAAAAAAAAAACTATCTACAGCCCTTCCTAGAAGGATCTCCGAAGCTGTTGGCAGAGGTGTGTAGGTAGTACCCACAGCCACTTTCCGCCATATTGTAGATGCCAACGTGACAGATGGCGAGTCCATCACCCTTACTCGAGCAAGACTATACATACGTCTTTGAATTGCTTCTCAGACGTATGCATGGTGTGACTAATCACTGTACTCAAGTTCAGAAAACTCATTGGTGCAGTCAGGATTCGAACTTGCAATCTTTGTGTTGCTGGCAACTTCTCGAACTACTCGGCCACCAGGGCTATGGCGGTGACCGAAATAAGATTAATATATTTTTGTACTTAGGTGGAAACAATAGGCGACGCGTACATGGTAGTATCAGGGTTACCAGAGAGGAACGGTGACCAGCACGCGAGGGAGATATGTCTCATGGCCCTGGCGGTGGTGGAAGCAGTACGTGGGTTCGTGGTCAGACACCGGCCGACGCATAGGCTTGAGGTAAGAATTTAATTTACTTTCATGGCGCTGGTGGCCGAGAGGTTCAAGTAGTCGCTTAAACAATCAAGATTGCAGGTTTGAATCCCGACTGTTCCGATGATTTTTTCAAGTTTAGATCGGTGATTAAGTACATCGCGAGCTATGGTAACCGTTTCCCATCAGGTGGGCCGAATGCTTGTTCGCCACTCTTGTTGTATATAAAACAGGTTAGTAAGATAATAAAGATCGCAATCGTTTGCTCAAAATCTACAATCTCCTAAAGTAAATATAAAGGACATTTTATTTATATACGTATGTATTTATGGAAAACACTTAAATGTAACTCACACGCCTGTCTCACGATAGACTGATGTATGAGGCTTAATACATGGAATAACACTTAACAGAAGAACGCTGTCATATGACAGTACGCCTGCCTGTTTCCTCTAAGAATTTGTATTTTACATAGCGTAGAAAATTATGTGTACAAAATGGTGTTTTTTTGTTAATTTATTTTATCCTCACGCCTTCCCACAAGGGTCCCCGAAGGGGTAGGCAGAGGTGTATAGGTAATACCCACACACCCACTTTCCGCCAGAGGTATATTAGGTGCCAACGTGACAGATAGGGAGTCCATCGCCGTTACTCAAGCACGACTATACATACGCCTTTGAATTTCTTCTCTGACGTATGCAGGTTTCCTCGATGTTTTTCCTTCACCGTTCAGCTCGTGGTGTGACTAATCACTGTACTTAAGTTCAGAAAAACTCATTGGTACAGACGGGATTCGAACTTGCGACCTTTGCGTCGCAGGCAACTGATCGAACCACTCGGCCACCACGGCTCTAATTTATTTTATCTTATTTAATTTCATATATACATATGTATAAAGCCACTATTACTGCTGGGCTTATTTGGGGTATTATAATACTTAGTATAATATAAAAAAAATATAAATATAAATAAAAAAAATATAAATAAAAATAAAAATATTGAAATACACGCTGTCGCTATTTCTATGCATATTTAAGAATGTATTTTTCCTATAAGAAATAATGAATAAATTTACGACCAGTTACTAATGTCAAGCATAGTTATGCCTGTACTAGGAGTATCTGCTTTTCAATAACCTAAAATTATCTCGTATATATACATAGCCTACCTCTTTTTGGGACCCTTATGAGAAGGCTGTTCTCATCCCTTGTTCTCTCATCTCCTCCAATTGTTCAATGAACGCAGGTCCGCGTGGGAGTGCACTCGGGGCCGGTGTGCGCCGGAGTGGTTGGGGTGAAGATGCCTCACTACTGCCTATTCGGTGATACAGTCAACACAGCCAGTCGCATGGAGTCCACTGGGCAACGTGAGTTCCTGCTATTTTATAATTTATCACGCTCTCCCACAAGGTTCCCGAAGGGGTCGGCAGTGGTGTTGAGGTAGTACCCACACACCCACTTTCCGTCAGAGATATATTTTAGGTTACGTGACGGATGGCGACTATACATACATACATATATCTATCTATATAAGTAAATATATCGTTGTCTAGTTACCATAACACAAGCTTTGTTTAATTTTGGACTAGGTCGATTTGTGTGGAATTGTCCCAGGTATTTATTATTATTTTTATACGTCTTTGAATTTCTTCCCAAGCGTATGCAGGTTTCCTCTCGATGTTGTCCTTCACCGTAAAGCTCGTGATGTGACTAATCACTGTAGGTACTTAAGTTCAGAAAAAGTAATTACTACAGTCGGGATTCCAACTTGTAATCTTCGTGTTGCAGGCAACTAGTCGAACCACTCGGCCACCACGGCTCTTATTATTTCATTAATAAGAACCGTGGCCATTAATTCTTCACGCCTTCCCACAATGTTCCTTGAGCATGTTTTATGTCCTGAGACACCCCCTTTATGGAGGTATACAATTAATTTCCTGGTGAGAGTAAATATCATATTTTCGTAATAAGTACGATAGGTAATTTGTATATTGTTTTCTTATAAGTCTGTCTTCCTATCAAAGAATCGCATTTAACAAAACTGTATCAGTATATTTTGTAAAACCAATTCTTATGTAATGTTTTGTTACTATTTCTTAAGCTTTAAGAATCCATCTCAGCGAGAGCACGCGAGTCCTGCTCGACCAATGGGGGACCTTCGTGGTCGAACATCGAGGCGAAGTGGAGCTCAAGGGCAGAGGTCGAATGCTGACCCACTGGCTCTTGCACTGCTCTGAGCCAGAGGCCAGGCTGGTGGCTCAAGGCCCCCAGCCGCCTCCCCAGTACCCCATCCTGTTTTCAGCGCTGCCGCAAACAGCTTGCTCCAACGCTATGGGCCTGCAAGTGCCGTATTTAGTTGTAGACCCACCCACTTTGGCGGCCTGAAAGAATCCGTACACGAACCCATTAGGACAATTGAGAATATTCCTCTCAAACAATGGCGTTTACCATCTTTGTAGAATATAAGAAAAAGTGAGAATTAAAGATAGCCCAAGTATATTTCACAATAGCTTGATGATATGTTCTAAAATATCATATCAGTAATTAATATATTTAAGTAATTCGCAGGAATCTGTCTGCACTTACTATTTTCAATGTCCATATATCCAAGATACGTTCTATACGTAATACGTATACGCGATTCTAACGATCTATACGTATCTTTCATTGACCAAAGACATTCAAGCGCTATTCCAATCTAGACTCTATAGACCTCTTACGCTTCATCTACATTTGTTATTCGCTTCATTCCTGTTCATTGTACCTTAATTTTATCAAGTTATTCTAAATGTACATTGTAATATCCTCACGCCTTTCCACGAGGGGCCCCGAAGGAAAAGGCAGAGGTGTATAGACTCCCTATACACCTCTGCCTTTTCCTTCGGGGACCCACACATACCCACACACACAGTGTAATATAATACAAGTTTTTCTTTCATTGTTCGTGTATATCGTGTAACTTGTTCGTGTTCATGTATGTTCGTGTAGCACGCCTTCCCATAATAAACCTGAAGGGGTAGGTTGGTGGGGTGGGGTAGAGGTGATTAGGTAGAATCCACACACTCACTTTTTACCTGGGATTTATTTTAGGTACCAACGTACAGATGGCGAGTCCGTTGCCGTTACTCAAGCACGGATTTACATACGTCATACAATTCTTCTTAGACGTATGCAGCTCTTTTCTAGATATCCTTCACCGCAAAGCTCGTGGTGTGATTAATTACTGTGCGTTCTGAAAAACTTGTTGGTACAGTCGGGATTCAAAGTTGCAAACCTTTGAGTTGCAGGCGACTTCTTGAACCATTCAGCCATCACGGCTCTATTCTACTTCAAGAAATGTTTATTTTCCAGGATAGTAATCTTTGGCTTGTTCCAGAGTATAATCTATCACTGTGCTAAATTTCATCTGATTCGGTGCAGCTATTCCGGCGTGAGTTAGTAACTACATCCATCCATACATCCAAACATTCACACTTATAATATAAATATGTATGTGTATAGACCTAAAAATCTTTCGAAATAGCAACCTTTAAAATGCACCGATGAGGCCAATGAACTGCAGCATAACTAATTTCTGTCTGCAAAGTTATTTGTTAATTCTGAAGTCAACTTTCAATAAAACTCCAAGGCATCTTTAGATACATTTTCTAAATGAAAAGTGAATAGGTAGATGTTAAGCAAAGCTGTGTTGAAAATGTTAATTTAACGAGTTTCCAGTTCACTCTCCCGGGGTAATGAGTTAGTGAGTAAGCATTAGCATTTTACAAGTCCACGGACGCTGGTTTAACGACTGCAGTCAAGTTTACACGAGCGCAAATTCTACATTCATTGCACTCTAATACAAGATGAGATCGGGAATTGCCCGTAGTTGTATTGCGTCTTCTCTGCGACATGTGACCTTTGTGAGTATGATTGAATTCAAGATGCATTGAACAATTTTACGAAAATTGTTTATCTTTCCCAGTTCAATATTTCGTATTACTGTGCAAAAAAATATAGTTTGATTCGCCTTGTGTCGTGTTGGTCCCAATACATATTTATAGTGGCATCCGAATAAGTCGTGTTGGCCGAGTGGTTCGGGCGGTCGCCTGTAACACAGGTTCGACTGTACCAATATTGGTATCTGAACTCTAGTGAGTGATTAGTCATCACGAGTTTGTCTTCTGTTTCATTTTTATTGTAGATCTACTGGATAGAAGCTGTAAATCAGTAGAGTGGGTCCTTGACACTTGGATAAGAGTACAAGACAATATCAGGTCTTCGAACGTCCTTTGCCTTGGGAAAATGGGTGTAATGATTTATATCGAATCTGCAATGAAGAGATTCGTATAGAGACTGATGTCAAGGTGTGATTGTAAAGATGCTGTAAGGCATACAAAATACACACTTAATTTTATTTGGACATACAGAAATAATGGCTGACGGAATTTTGACAACAGACACAGAACAACAGACTTACTAGAAGAAACGGCAATCCAATCGATCGATAAATGAAAGAAATGTGTCTTGAAACCGGGTATCATATATGAGAGACTGATGAATGTGGATGGAGCGAAAGAGGTCAAAAGGAAACTAGCGCTTTACTCTCTTTGCCTATTCCACCGATTCCCGGTGCTTTATTTGCTTTTTTTTCACTAAATAGATCACTATCATGTTATATACTTGTTGTAAAAAAAGAATAGAATTATTAATGTTAAAGGTACTACATTGTAGACGTGCCAAAGACTATCTCATAAGGTAGATTGTACCATAGATAATTTATATAATAAATATTAGTACTTACCATAGCTTTCTGTCTTTATGGAATTATTCCATAATTACTATTTATTTGTTGTATTGTACATGCTCTGGGGCCTATGACGTGCTATTGCATTCATAATTTAAGAATGTTTAAGGAAATTTTTTCAGCGTGTCCCGTTCGCATTCTTGAATAATGATTGTGACATGCTGGTGGCCCTCTTGTGTTTCTGTAGTTGTTAATGTAGTAAATCATTTATTGTGAAATCAATGTATATTTTTGTATGAATGTTAAAAAGAAATATTCTAATATATGTAGTTAAGTCAACTATTTATTAATAGGTCTGCTTTTCTTTGTTTTGTGTCAATTAATACAGCGATGGACGACAATTACATTAAAAATACATGACGATCTGCAAGTTCGTTTTATTTAAGCATGTATTCCCTACACATAGACCATCTCGATTACATTGTAATAATTTAATCGAGATAATATATCGTCACGCCTTCCACAAGGGTTCCCGAAGGGGTAGACAGAGGTGTAGACAGAGGTGTATAGGTAATACCCACTTACCCACTTTCCGCCTGAGATATATTAGGTGCCAACGTGATAGATGGCGAGTCCATCGCCGTTACTTGAGTAACAGCAATAGCACAACTATACATACGCCTTTGAATTTCTTCTCAGACGTAGGTTTCCTCTCGATGTTTTCCTTCACCGTAAAGCTCGTGGTGTGACTAATCACTGTACTTAAGAATAGAAAAACTCATATTATTGTAATCATTACAATAATACATTAAGCATTCTGGAAGTTACCTATTGATACTATGTAAGTAAAATGGAATTTTTTCTTCAGATATTGTTGCACCTATAAAGGTCTCGGTTATTATGCCTGTAATCCGTCATGCCATAAAGCCAGGGCATCGTAAATCATCCTTTGTTTCGGACCACAGCTCTGTAAGCTTGCAGTTTTTACTTTGATTTATGTATGGATATTAAATTGTCGGATTTTACCAGTGGGTTTGAAAATATGTTCCTGGTAATAATGGAAAAAATAACGTAGTGTAAATAGCCGTGGTAGTCCAGTGGTGTGAACAAATTCAGAGCACAGGTTCAAACCCGAAATGATTTTCTGGAACAACAACAACAAAAAACATACATACTCACAAAGCTTGTGAGTATGTATGTATGTATATATGTTACTCAATCAAGTCAGAACGCAATTTAATGAAATTTAGCACAGGGAGAGATTATTAGCTAGATTAACGCATATATAGGATGTTTTGTTGCGAAAATGAATCTAGAAAAAATATTACAAATTAAATCGATTTTTACGCGGGTGGAACTGCGGGTCACTACAAGTAATGTAACTGTATAATTTTCTCTTACTCACCGAAAATGTTGAATAGAATAGCTATTTCGATAATGAACAAATTATATTTCCGTAATGCCTTAACAAAAACGTACCAAAGAGCTTTTATACGCAAAACCAAGCCTCAATATCGTTGGTATTGCTCCTTTGTGCTCAAGGGACCGTTGCAAACGTTGACCCTACCTCATATTGAAGTAATGGCTTTGTTCCTCTACAAATATGTACACAGACATAGAAATAATGACAATAAAATTGACTATCTCGACCACAAATTATATATAATACCACTTATATATAGACCACTTATATATAATATTATACATACATACATATCACCACACCGAGTCCCTAACGGGGTATGCAGGGAGTATAGAGCGCCAGTTCTTTCTAAACTTACATACCTCTTTCGCTTAGTCTATATTCATCAGTCTCTTCATACTTTCTCGTCGGTTTCGAGTACTCTTAACGTTCCCGACCTTGAGCGTCCGATATTATATTATATATCTCTTTAATTCACGGGATCTATTTTAATGGGACTTTATCTGACAGATAGCTGATGTAAAAAGGAGTAACTCAGGCTACTTATTTCTCACTTCTACTTATTTATCAGGCTTTATTTTAAACCTACCCCTTCGGGGACCCTTGTGGGAAGGCGTGAGGATATATTATTTTATTATTATTAGAAACCGAAAAAAATATTTTTATATTACATTCCACGCGGACGAAGTCGCGGGCACTGCTAGTTCATAAATAAAAAACTTCCATGACGCGCTTGCTAACGAAACAGTGAACGGAATGAACTGTGAAGCAAGTGAGTTTGCTACGTCGTGGTTGCCTAGCAACGCTTTCCGTAACACAAAGGCATTACACACATAATATCCTGTTTACTTCTCATTTTGGTAATGATAGTCAGTACAATGTGTATTTAAGGCAGTACGTCATGGTAATGGCTCCATTATCTTGTTACTAATTACGGAGTGAAGTACGTCACTTTCAAAACTAACTTAATAAAAAGGACTGCTAATGTTATCGCTAATAAGTGTGGTTTTTCATTTACAAATATTGTTTTGTGTTGGTTTTGAATGGCCCGAATGCGCGAGTGGTCTATACTTCGAGCCGGGGTTGTTGGAGTGCCAAGCGTGTCCGGCTAATTCTTCAATGGCTACCTCAGCAGATGGTAAGCGATTCAAACGATCTATATACCGCCAATTATACCGCACACATATTAAAGTACCAACATAATATAAAGCGTTCGCGAGTTTGGCGTCAGCAAATAAATCATGCCTTGAGCATACATCACCAATGTTTGTAGGTTTCGGTTGCTCCTGCGCAGACCACCACGTGCCCGCTGGCCCCGACCGTTGTCGGCCATGTAATGCTACTGAGCTAGTGTCTTCAGACGGCTTCTCCTGCGTCCGAAGGAAATGTCAGAGTTCAGCTGGTCGTATTGTTTGCAAGAAGTGTCCCGCGGACTACATTACAGGTAATTGCTTAGGTAACAAACTATTAAGAGACTGGGGATTTAACAAGATATTATTAACTAGCTGTGCCCGCGACTTCGCCCGCGTGGAATTTGATAATTAAAAAGAAACCTGTTTCTAAATGAAAAGAAGCCTAAGTTACTCCTTTTTACACCAGCTATCTGCCAGTGAAAGACCCGGCAAAATCGGTCTAGCCGTTTCAGAGATTAGCCTGAACAAACAGACAGACAGACAATAATTTTGAAAAATGTTATTTTGGTGTATGTACCGTATATATAATCATATGCATGTAGTTAAAAGCGGTTATTTCAATATTACAAACAGACACTCCAATTTTATTATATGTATAGATAAAGAGAACTTATGTAAGAATTACGATCCTAATAATATTTTCAACGTGAAAATCTCGGAGTTTGTTCCTCTTTCACGCAAAAATTTGGCACAGAGATAGATTTTTATTATCTTAGTGTTGGATTCAATATACTTATACCCTCACGCCTTCCCACCAGGGTCACCGAAGAGGTAGGCGGAGGTGTATAGGTAGGACCCACCCTTACTTTCCACCATTTGTTACATTAGGTAACAGATGGCGAGTCCATCGCCAAAGTGGCGAATCCAGTTCAAATATACTTATTATGAGTTTTAATGCAGAAAAGCTATCAAGAAACCGACCACCGATTATCGAAATCACCGACTGTGACTTAATGAATAACTTCTTTACTTAATTTAAATTGAAGTTCACTAATCTTGAACTGTTACGAGCAAACCTATTTATTTTTCCTGCATGCTGTGTTTTCAGTTGAGGTATCACTACACTATCACTAAAACTACACTATTTTAAAACGTAGCTCTCAAGAATATTTTGTGTATTTCTTGTTGGAAAGATTTTTTTTTTGATTATTCTTTTTTTTTATACAACAAGGGTGGCAAACAAGCATACGGCCCACCTGATGGAAAACGATTACCGTAGCCTATTTACACTCACGATACCAAAGTATCACTTGCGCGTGCTACTCTGTGTTCGGAGAGTTATAGTGTGTTGGCAGCATAAGGTTTAATCCCTGTGCTTCCAACACAATGTAACAATCCTCCCCCCTCCCCAAGGAGCTCATTACTGGAAACCTTATTCACCACGTAGGAACACAACACAATTTATTGTGCTATTTGGCTACGGACTTCTATAAGGTGGAGGTCCTGCCCCAGTCGGGCAGCTCCAAATTCGAACGGGAAACCCGTTATGCCCTACCTCTCTTAATTAAATAAATAAATAAAAAAATTTAATAAATAAATAAATGAAATTAAATAAATTAATTAATGAAATTAAAAAAAATTATAAATGAAATTAAATAAATAAATGAAATTTAATAATAAATGAAGTTAAATAAATAAATGAAAATCAATAATTAAATGAAATTAAATAAATAAATGAAATTTAATAATAAATGAAATTAAATAAATAAATGAAATTAAATAAATAAATGAAATTAAATTTCAAGCGGGTGTAACCGCAAGGCTGGTAAAATATCCCACATAATAAACACAGCATTGCGAGTAACGTATGACCTAGTTTGTTGAATGGGGTTTTCGCTTAATGCAGCTATAATTAGCCGTTTGGGGTCCCTCCGCTCATTCGACCTGTTTGGTACCTTCTGCGTGTTGCCGGCCCTTCCATATCTTTTGACACCGACCGTAAAGGACTCCGTTAAATGATCTGGTCTGACGATAATTGACATATAAATATTTGGGCACGTATGAAATCTATCCCCATTCTCCTCCTCGTTATGAGTTTCGTTATTTACGAGATAATCACCGCCTATGTACTCCGACCCTGATGCAGTCTATGCTGTACAACTTTCTATAATAGGCAGAGGTGCCCACAGACCCAATACAGTGATTAGTCACAGCATGAGCTTAACGGTGAAGGAAAATATCGAGAGCAAACCTGCATACGTCTGAGAAGCAATTCAAAGGCGTGTATAGTCGTGCTTGAGTAACGGCGATAGACTCGCCATCTGTCACGTTGGCACCTAATCTATATCCTTGGCGGAAGGTGAGTGTGTGGGTTCTTCCTATACACCTTCAGAGACCCTTGTGGGAAGGCGTGAGGATATTATTATTTATTATTTTATTTGGTACAGTGACACAAAATTTGGACGGGTCCCCGGCAAAGGAAGTTCAATGCATCAAGTGCGCACGCGGCTACAAAGCGGAGAATAATAAATGCGTCAAGTGCGAAGCGTGTACCTGTGCCAGGAATCAGATTATAGTCCGCGATGTATGTGTTCCTAAGGTCTATGCCACCATGAGGCCTAAATACGAGGAGAATAGACTGCACCCCCAAGCTTTGCTGGACGTCGTTAAGCATGAGTACTTATGTACGGTAAGTTTTCTGCATTTGAGTAGATGTCATATTAGTTTAACTTGATCTAATACCAAGTTGGTATATGATATACGGTTATCTACTGGTTACTACCAAGTAAAGGCTTTTAAATGAACTCCCCATTAAGGTTTCCTCCACAGAGTAAGTATGGCATGTTTCATTCATATATTTACAGTCACATTTCACGAATAGGATATTATTCAGTGATGCTGCAATAAAAAGGTTGTTGAACCGCGATATTTCCCTTCATACATTTTCTATCCTGCATTTAAAAGGTTGTTAAGCATGATACATTATCAAACACACATACATACATACATATCATCACGCCAAGTCCCTAACGGGGTAGGCAGAGAGTATAGAGCGCCAGTTCTCTCTAGACTTACATACCTCTTTCGCTTCGTCCACATTCATCAGTCTCTTCATACATGCTCGTCGGTTTCGAGTACTCTTAACGTTCCCGTCCTTGAGAGTTCGATCTATTTGATCCAGG
>JACCPG010002443.1:0-37257 GCA_016069955.1 Drepana arcuata | reverse complement strand
TACAGCGCCAGTTCTCTCTAGACTTACATACTTACATACATACTTACATACATTACATACTTAAAGATAATAATAGGTAAATAGCTGCGGCCGAATTCAGTCTAAAGATCGACTACATTATAAGTACTCAAAAATCATATAACAATATTTCCCTCTTAAAAGCGCCGGTTTTTAAATAAGTTCAATTTCAGTATGTATAATAAATGCTTAACGAATATTAACTACCCAAGTGGAGACTTCGTCCGATTGGAAAAAGCTTTTCATCTCTTTGATATTGCTTTTTAATTTGGTTCTTAAGTTTTGAAATAAAAATATTAAGAAATAACCTTTTTAACAGGATATTAAGTAACCTAAATTATTCTTTATAAAATTTCTAGTTTATACAGAAAGTTCGACCTTCCTGTAAACATTCTTGAGTTGAGAAAAACATTGAGTCGGGGAGCTCTGATGGCGAACTGATTCTATGAAAATGGCACAGGTCCTGGGAGCGGTGGTGTGGTGAGCCTTATTATTAGTCACATTTTTTTTATACACCAAGATTGGCATGCAAGCATACGGCCCACCTGATGGGAAACGGTTACCGTAGCCTATTTACGCTCACGATACCCAAGTATCACTTGCGCGTTGCCACTCTGTGTTCGGAGAGTTACAGTGTGTTGGCAGCATCATGGGTTTAATTCCTCTGCTTCCAACACAATGTAACAATCCTCCCCCTCCCCAAGGAGCTCATTTCTGGAAACCTTATCCACCGCGTAGGAACACAACACAATAAATTGTGTTATTTGGCTACGGATAATGTGGAGGTTCTGCCCCAGTCGGGCAGCTCCATATTCGAACGGGAAACCCGTTATGCCCTACCTCTCTTACCATTGAACCTAAATGAGAGAAAGACCTAGTGAATGCTGTGTAGGAGACCAGAAGTCACTGTATTATATGTGGTAACATAAAACACCAACGCTACTGTAGCGTGCCACCTGTACTAACAAATACACAGACCCTAAATGGATACAGCTATTTATTCTCGAACCCGCCATATAATTTTTACATATCTTTGGTCCCCAGAGGAACTTAAAATATATATCCGGCGGAAAGTGGGTGTGTGGGTACTATACACCTTACTACTATACACACTATACACCTCTGCCTACCTACCTACAAGGGTAGGTAGGCAGAGGTGTATAGGTAGTACCCACACCCAGAAGGCGTGAAGATATGTATAGTCCCGGAGGGGTATGCAGAGGTGGGTAGGTACACTCACTCTCAGCCAGGGATATATTTAGTGGCCAACATGACAGATGGTGTCCATCGGCATTTGTCATGTATCGTCATATAAAATACAGACACCCCAAGTGTTTTATATATATAATCATGTTTTTAGGTCGGGCGTAGCTAGTGTACAATGTCAGTAAAGAAGTATTATACTGTTGGATGTAGATGAGGCAGTCGTTTCATATAAGTGTGACAAGATGGGTGCATTGCCGCATTGATGAGTTCTCAGTGTGCAAGTGGCTTTACACCGACCGCTACTATTAACTGAGCAGGATTTAGCATCGTAATCTCGAATGAAATTTGAGAGTCAGCATTAGCATTTCAAATCGAGAGCCCGCCTCTGTCTTGAGTGCGAATGGAGGGTACTTTGCTCTTGTGTTTTTACTGTTTAAAGTTTCTGATGAATGAAATTAGTTTGAGAGAAGGAAGCGACGGAAAAGGTTCAATTATAATAGTTATGTATGCAGCGTAACGAGAAACGTAACTTTAGGAGTTAAATTACCACCTTATCTTAATATTGTCTCAGACACGAACATAATTTAGATCAGTCGGTAGGTATTAAATATTTTCTGCTGTCAAGTGCTGAGCCTACTGAGCTTTTTTTAAATTGGTAATCCTGACAACCGCCATTAAAGCCAAAAAAATATGTATAGTATACTTTTTCGCGTGTGTTATAGTATACTTTAATGAATTCAGAAATCAGATCAAATCAGAAGAAATCAGAGATTAAATATCCGCAATGAAGACATTCGCAAATCAACTGGCGTGAATGAGGGCGTGATTGTAAAGATGAAGAAAGGCATGTTACGTTGGTTTGGACACATAGAAAGGATGAGTGAAGAAAGTTTGACGAAACAGATATACAAAGCAAAAGTGTGTGCAAGAAGAGGAAGAGGAAGGCCACGTTCCAACTACCTGGATCAAATAGATCGGACTCTCAAGGACGGGAACGTTAAGAGTACTCGAAACCGACGAGCATGTATGAAGAGACTGATGAATGTGGACGAAGCGAAAGAGGTATGTAAGTCTAGAGAGAACTGGCGCTCTATACTCTCTGCCTACCCCGTTAGGGACTTGGCGTGATGATATGTATGTATGTAAATATGCTTAAAAGTAGCATTTTATAAACATCATGTGTTATATCAATCAATGCTATACATTTCGAAAATATATGTAGGTCGTTTCTATAAACATGTGTAGTTCTCGTATCCAAGCCGATCGACCAAAGGTTCGCGTGACGAAGTTTCGAAGAACACAGCAAAAACATAATTAAAAGTCTTGCGGAGTTTGCAAGTTTAATCAAATTACGAGCCCGCCCGGAAGATTAGCTTGCCTCTTGTGGTTTCTTCTAGTGAAGCAATTACTTCGAATTAATAACTTCAATACCAGGAAACACGGCTTAAGATATTTGATTTAGGTACCTATTTCGTTGACAAGTTGTTACAATAACGCGTATATGTGTATAGTCGTGCTTGAGTGACGGCGATGGACTCACCTACTTTCACGTTGGGACCTAGAATATATCTCTGGCGGTAAGTGGGTGTGTGGGTACCTACCAACCTATTCACCTCTGCCTAACCCTTCGGGGAGCCTTGTGGGAAGCCGTAATACATTGAATTTGCAAGCAAGTAATAATTATGTATCTTGAAGTAATAACAATTACATGCCTTATATCAATATGAATTCAGTAAAACTCTCGCAAGAAACTTTTTCCTCCGCCTTACAGAAGTTTGAGAAACTTGAGATATCTTTATGAAGGAGTCTCTGCGAGCGAGATATTTCACGCTCAACCCTAATTCAATTAAATTTGCCAAGTATTTGAGTAACCGTGGACAGCTTCACTTGTTTGATTGGATCTCAGTTTATCGAAGTCAAAGCTTTAAATTAAGGGTTTTCTGAACAATTATTTACTTAGGTGGGTACAATGATTTCGAAAGGGCAAGTAATATATGCAATTGGGTCAGATGCAAAGCAGAATTATATATAATAACGTTGCGAGTTTACTGAATAAATTAGGCAGACTGGACTTCGCTTCATCCACATTCATCAGTCTCTTCATACAGATGCTCACCGGTGTCGTTTGAGGAGAAATTCAAGGACGTATGTATAGTCGTGCTTGAGTAACGGCGATGGACCCGTCATCTGTCACGTTGGCACAAAAATATATCTCTGTCAGTGTGTAAGTGGGTATGTGGGTAATACCTACACACCTGACTACCCCTTTGGGGATCCTTGTCGGAAGGCGTGAAGTTATTATTTATATTTTATAAAGAGATTAGTCTACCTAGAACCTAAATTCGTTTGTACCTTAATATTTTATTCAGAAAGTTACTTTGCATAACTCGCAACCTTAGACGTGTATCCGCACAGACGATTCGTAAAAATATCTTTAAAATATCGTCTTTTAGAATCAACTTTTTAGCTCTACTTGTAAAAGGCAGGACACACCGGAGCGTCTGACAGAAGGCTTCAAGGTGATATTGCGTCGTGATCGCTCCGGTTCATTCGTTTTGTGTGTCTGGGGCTTTATTCTGCCTCAACCGTTCAATGCCGTCAAACTCAATTAGTGGAATGCCTATTGAGTCGTTACAATTTCCGGTTGCCTCTATTAGCTTAATAACGTTGCTGTTAAACGGGGAAACGCTTTATTTGTTGGCAATTCTTTTTCCTTTTATCGACAGGCAAGAATTTAGGTATTAAAGTATTCAGTGAACTCTTATAATGTTAAGAAAATGTATATTTCAGTTCAATTTATGGAGAATTAACAAACATTTTAAAATACCCGCGCAATGTAGATGAATTAGGCACATCTTCAGGATGTTCTTTTATTGCTGTGGTAACTTTAGTTTATATTAAGTATGTGACGTTCAATAATTGCTACCTGTGTCTATCATCATCATCATCATCAGCCTATATTAGTTCAATGCTGGACTAATATAGGCTGACTACACACAACCGACCACTGTTCTGTCCTCGCCGGCGAGGCTCGACGCGAATAAGCCGTAATGTTCCCCCCCGACCCCCGCCGCAAACGCCGGCCCGCGCCGAGCCAGACGCGCAAATCCCGCCCCCAAATATTATTTAAATAAAATTACCAGTCCAGCCCAGCTCCCTTGCTCGCGATCCAGCAACGCCCTAAGCCGAGGTTCGTACCCTACAGGGGGTGCCCTTAGCTGTGTTGCTTAAAAATAAAGTGCCTGGCTGGTGGCAGAGGTCTCGCCATTGACCGGTTAAGTAGCAAACGTTCCCGGAACTCACGCTACGAGAGACAATACAATAAAAAATAATATAGGCTGACCCTGTGGCCCTTACGTTAAATAATTATTTTGTAAAATATTTTGATTTTGTTTTAATTTGCAAATATTTGCTTACTTCTCATTCTCGCCTTCAAAATGTCTATTTATGATATACGTTGTCAGAGATTGTAAGAGAGAAAGTTAAAAAAACGTGCCAACGGGGCAGATGGCGAGTCCATCGCGGCTACTCGAGCACGACTATACATACGCCTTTGAATTGCTTCTCAAATATATGTAGGTTTCCTTTCGATGTTTTCCTTTACTGTCAAGCTCGTCATATGACAAATAACTGAACGTAAGTTCAGAAAAACTCATTGGTACTGTCGGAATTCCAATATATGTCCGGCGAAAAATGGGTGTTTGAGTACTACGTACGCAGCTATGCCTGCCCCTTCGGGGGCCGTTGTGGGAAGGCGTGAAGGTATATATATACTATATATAATTAAATTACAAGGTCTTGGAACTGGAACATGCGATGGAATATTCCAAAGTCCATCATAGGATCGTCCATCATAATAGTTAATCTGTTACAATCCTCGGCTATTGATTGGACGCTAGTGCGACGCAAAACTCGGGTCCAATCAATCATGTTAGCACTGCCCGTAATGGGAGAGCGCGAATTGTATGAATATGCAAGAATTAAGCACTTTTTCTGTAGCTGATATTATATTTTTATTCCAACCAGTATATTAAATATAACTTTATTTTATTTTTAATCTCTTCCTTTATATATCCTCACGGAGTAGGCTGAGGTATGTATATATTTTAGAACGTGACAGATCGCGTGTCTATAGCCGTTTCTCAAGCACGACTATACACACACTTTTTAATTTCTTCATAGACGAATGCAGTTTCCCAAATTTCTCGATGTTTTCCTTAACCGAAAAGCACGCGGTTCTTTTACACGCCTTTTCTTTGTTCCTCTCTGTGTTACTCTGTTCCTTTAATTTCCTTTTAATTCTATGCCAATTAACGCTACCACAATTCTGTAGAATCTGACTGCAGCGAACATATTTTACACGATGTGTTCGGTGGATTTAATTCGGGTCTGCATCTATAGGTTGCACATATATTGTAAGTCTTGTTACTGACTACTAATGGTACAGGTAATATAGGGAGGTCCAGAGTATTATTATTATTTTAAATGTTAATAAAATTTGTGTATGGAAAATCATTATCACAAGGACGAACATATATTTGTATGTAGATGCGTCACATATTCCAATATTTGTCCAATAGCCTACGCACTAAGCCGATAATTGAAAAGTGATTAATGATCGCCCTTCATAGTAGTTTCAGACAAGTGTTTGTGTTGTGTATTTAGCTATATGTGAACAAGGGCCAATGTTTGCAATGTACTTTTGTGATAAGCCTGTGAACTGTGTTGTTTGTTCTGTTCAGACTGTTCGTATATTACCATGATGTTTCTAATCCTCACGCCTTCCTACAAGGGTCCCAGAAGGTGTAGGCAGAGGTGTATAGGTAATACCCACACACCCACTTTCCGCCAGAGGTATATTAGGTGCCAACGTGACAGATGGCGAGTCCATCGCCGTTACTGAAGCACGACTATACATACGCCTTTTGAATTTCTTCGCAGACGTATGCAGGTTTCCTCTCGATGTTTTCCTTCACCGTAAAGCTCGTGGTGTGACTAATCACTGTACTTAAGTTCAGAAAAACTCATTGGTACAGTCGGGATTCGAATTTGCGACCATTCTGTCGCAGGCAACTGCTCGAACCACTCGGCCACCACGGCTTCATGTTTGTAATCAATATACTAAATATAAAAAAATACCGTTGTGAAACTAACTACTACAGATAAAGGATTTGACCAGCATGTATGAACAGACGCCTGTATGTATGATATGTGTATGAAGCGAAAGACATCTCGGGGACTTCAGTTCAGTTAGATAGTTACACTTGTAAAAGTCTGCTTGTGTCAATATTTCATGCTATTAGTTAAAAGAAAGCATTTAATGAAATAACTTGTCTTTCTAATCTTCCATTAAAAGTATTCTCCAAGTAATGTACTTGCTAATAAACCGTAGGTAATGAGATTAAGCCATTGGGCCTTTTAATTTGGCGAGTGTATGGCCCTGAGTGAATTAAGGTAATAGAACATTTGCATTTCAAATGAACCGCGCCGAGTTCTGAGTACTTCCTCTGTGTTGTACTGGATAGAGGAGATGTGATCGATCTATCGAACTCCATGCTATAGTATATACTCTATAGGGAAAACCTCAATAGGGAGTTTATTCCACAGCCTGAGCGTTAAAACCGCGCAGTGCGAGACCTTTGTAGTTCCAAGGAATAATTCCCCGTCAATGGCGAGAGTTACGCTGGTAGAAAGTAAAAGTAGTCTCCATGGTGAATAATTCATCAGAACACTGCGTTATACAAGCAGTAGAATACACTCAGGGTGGCAAAGTATCTCCTCAGACTTAGTGGCCCCAAACCTATTGTGAGCTTGGTATCGTTGATAATCCTTAAGGCACTTATAAAACGTCGAAAAAGGTGCACGGTTCGGGTTGGTCGTTTGCATGGAGAAGCACCGGCCAGAAACTCTATGGTTACTCTTATCAAATCATTAGGTAGCAGGTGGAAGAAGTATTCCATATTATCATCATTTCTGAAAGAAGATGTAGTGACAAAAATTGAGAAAGGTATGCTGAGATGGTTTGGCCATGTCGAGAGAATGAATGAAGAACAATTGACGAAAAAAGTGTATAAGGCGAGAGTGAATGAAAGTATTGGAAGGGGTAGACCTAGGCGGACCAAATCTTTTTTCTTCTCTCTTGTTTATAGACCAAATTAGGGACGTCTTGAAAAAAGGTCAGGTCAAGAGTACCCTAAACCGAAGAGCATGTATGAAGAGAATAATGAAAGTGGACGAAGCGAAACAAGTATGTAAGGATCGTAGCAAGTGGAAAGAAGTGGTCTCTGCCTACCCCTACGGGAAAGAGGCGTGATTATATGTATGTATATATGTATCATCATTTCATGTATAAATATATCATGCATTTCCACAACGGTCTCCGAAGGTGTAAGTAGGCAGAGGTGTACAGTACTCACACATAAACTTTTCGCCAGAGACATATTATATATGTACATAACTATGTGCGCCATATACATATAAAAGTGGTCAAGTTTGTTCTTGATGTCTTCCTTAATACTCGTGACGTGACTAATAATAGTACTTAAGTTAAGTAAAACTCACTGGGAAATCTGAACCTTAAAATATTTGTATTGCAGTAGACTACTCGAACCACCCGGCCACAACGGCTTTCAATTTATACCCGTAGTAATCTATCGCTTAAACATTCTTGAATTATTATTTTAATAGTACGTCATGGTAAGACCTCTAATCCATACCCTTTCCACGATAACTAAAGGTCCAAAAATAAGAAATAATTGCTACCCTTTATCATTTCAAATAAGCGGGATTAAATAAGCATTTCACAATTACATTCTCATAATGAGATCCGTAATTTATTTCCTTACATTTTTCGTAACAAAGAAATTATATTGGACAAAATTGCTCTATTAAAGCCATCCACAATAACTGTACATTCTTTTGTTTCAGGTGTAGCGAGTCCCAGTGAAACATTAATCATAGCTGGCAGCGTTTAAGCGGTACATCCGAGAGCGAGCCAAGAATTAAAATAAAACGAAATAAAGATGGGGTTGGTCTTTTAGCCGGCTATCGTTTACCCGGTCAGCTCTCATGAATATGACATCAGTGGTGACCCGCGATGTTGATTTATGCGCTGGTGATCCATCACATGGATGCCCGGATAACCGGCCGTACAAACATACAGGCACTTTTACCCGGATAGAAGCAACCTTTGTGTTTTCGTTTGTGCGACCATTAGGTATGCATGAAGCTAGTACCGCCTCGTTTTGTTTGCGTTTCGTAGATTCTGCATCGATCGTGTCGGGGAAGTTTAGTTAATTAATACAGTTTTATATGGTAACTTTTTAACGGGACTTTCATTTAATGGGGCAGTAATTTTAAATAAGGTTATATCGAGGTATAATAAGGTTTATTGTATCTAGAAATAAGTCATTTATAAAAATAAGAGAAGTAGGTAAATTGACTTAACCTCGAATAAAATTAAAAGTGCTAGTGACAATGAGACGTCGTCCGCTCCCACCGGTTCGCGAAGAAGTGACCAATTCGAAGACTTGGCCATCTATGTGCGAAAGCGAGTGGGTGATATATACCCTAGTCGCTTCAGTGGGTGCTGTGACGTACGCCAATAGCTTGAATGGTGAATTTGTGCATGACGATATCCCTGCCATAGTGACAAACAGTGACGTAAACGGAGGAAGCAGTGTGCTACAATTATTCAAAAATGACTTTTGGGGCACCGCAATGTCTGACCCGAACAGCCATAAGTCGTATCGACCGCTGACCACTTTGTCTTTCAGGTAAGTGTTATGTATTTCGGTTAGTTTCATTAAGCTCTGATCGCGTGAAAACTCTCCGCTTATACGTAAACACGCACTAGCTATAAAGTATTTAGTGCTTAATTGGTCCACTTCGGACGTGTTAGGATTATAACTTTATTAGCTCGTTAAATAGGTTTATCTTAAAACTCAACAAATGAGGTCATATATATATATATATATAATAAATAATAATAATAAAAATGTTTTATTTTCATTCACAAATGTTACATAGCAATAATTTAGTGATGACAATCCTAGTAAGTAAGTAATACCTGTAGCAGGTTGCCAATATATATATATATAATTTTGGAAGTTATAAATTGATAGAACCGTGGTGGCCGAGTGGTAATTGCGAGCGACACAAAGATCGCAAGTTCAAATCCAGACTGTACCAATGACTTTTTCTGAACTGAAAGCACGTGTGTTGATACTTCGTACGTATACACTTCAGCCTACACCATATTTTTTATATAACCTCATTTGTTGAGTTTATATATATATAAATTGTAATCCTAGCTGACACGGCGAACTTCGTACCGCCTAACAGTCAATGAATGTCGTTTTGCAGATAAGCAGACAATATATAGATACTATTACTTTGTATTACTCTTTAATAAAATTATAAAGAAGCAGAGTATCCTTGTTCGAACGGGTTTATCTCAGGAAAAAACGGATCTGATTAAAAAAAAGTTGCATCAGAAAGACTTTTTATTTAAAAGGTAAACATATCATAGTGCTATGGAAGTCGAGCTCTCAAACCGAGCGAGAAACCAAACTGATCAATCCGCTCAATGTGTTGTTTCCACACCACGACCGACGGCGATATACGTTGTGTATCATTTATTTTGCACGAAAGTGTCAATTTAGCGCAGCATCTCAGTAGCAATGAACAGCTTCATCTACTTTATTTGGAGCGGTCACAGTTTTGATGATTTATGGTGTATGAAAGTAGGCCCTTGTAAAGGCCCCAGGCCATCCATCATTGTATCATTTCGCAACGTTTGCTTGAGGCCGCCTTTTTTAGCGTCTGCTACTGAAGGGAGCCCTTTTCATTTAAATAAAAAATATTTAATCCCTTCATAAATCCCTTCCCACACTTGTGCTCCAAAGCTGTGAGGGTTAGGTTTTAATTTCACGGGAAATTATGTTGTTACGTAAATACCTTGTAACATGATATTGCACATTTATAAAAACATTAACTCAAATGAGTCTACTAATTACGACAATGGCTTAAAAAGGCTTAAAAACACATTAATGACTCTAGGAAGTCTATGATGAGAATCGGTTCACAAACAGAGAAGATGAATATCATCACGCCTTCCCACAAGGGTCCCCGATGGTGTAGGCTGAAGTGTATACGAAGTATCAACACACGTGCTTTCAGTTCAGAAAAACTCATTGGTACAGTCTGGATTTGAACTTGCGATCTTTGTGTCGCTCGCAATTACCACTCGGCCACCACGGCTCTATCAATTTATAACTTCCAAAATTATAGCAGTTGGCAAAAAAGGTAAGTTCGAAAAAAAATCTTGGAAATTTCGCGGAAAAACGTTCTCTAGAAAAGCATAACCGGATTTCTTTTTACCTACCAAAAGTTGTGTGAAGATCGACCCTCGAGCGAATTTACATAAGTATGGTGACCCTCACAAATCAAGTGGTGATATCGATTGCACGATAACGGTGATATCGTCTCACCTCACGGGCTCCGGCCACAAGTTCAGCACGTAATGTGTAGACCACCTACTTACTGCAGGATATAAATCAGGATTGAATTTGATAGATGAAAGGTCAGGATATTGGTATTCATGAATGCTTTTAAGGTTTTGGGTCTTAACTGGAACAAAAAATGCTTCTGATTTGATCTTGTTATTTCATTATGGGGAAGCTACTTGAGACCCTAGAGAGTACAGCGATACCCTGATGTTGCAAGTGTCCATAGGCTGCGGTAACCGCTTACCATCAGGCTGCATGTTTATAGGTATGGAAATACTACAATGAAGTATGTTCAGTAATATAGGTCCCAACTGTCTTATCAATTGCCAACAGTCAATCCATCAAAAGTTTCTAGTTTTTCTAAAAGCTTAGGAACTAACCACCTCTTCATGGTGAAAAGGATGACTTCTTTAAGAACTATTTAGGAAGAATTATTACACTGTGTATAATTTCCAAGTCTATTTTTCGATTAACTACGGCGTGAAGAGATTCGCAAATCAACTGGCGTGAATAAGGGCGTGACTGTAAAGATGAAGAAAGGCATGTTACGTTGGTTAGGACACATAGAAAGGATGAGTGAAGAAAGATTGACGAAACAGATATACAAAGCAAAAGTGTGTGCAAGAAGAGGCAGAGGAAGGCCACGTTCCAACTACCTGGATCAAATCGATCGGACGCTCAAGGACGGGAACGTTAAGAGTACTCGAAACCGACGAGCATGTATGAAGAGACTGATGAATGTATGTGGACGAAGCGAAAGAGGTATGTAAGTCTAGAAAGAACTGGTGCTCTATACTTTCTGCCTACCCTGTTAGGGACTTGGCGTGATGATATAGATATAACTACGGCGTACGCTCTCTCATAAGCTCATATGCTTAAAAACACGTAAATTATCTACAGGCAGGTATGTCGTAACACTGCCTTATTCGTTTTACTTACATTTAATTTGCGAGTATTAGTAGATACAGGTTATGCTTCTAACTTTTCATTAATTTAGGTGACATTTTGTAATGGAGTTTTTATATTGAAGTAAAATGCCCCCGCGCAGTGACAGTGCTCGCTCATTACCGTGTTTTGACATTCGTCCGGGAATGAGTCCCGCCTGACATGCTGTCTTGCTAAAGGATAAAGGGGATTATTTATTCACTCGCTTTTGTTTGCACGTTATGGAAAATATGACGTTTTTTGTGCCACTTTTGCAAAATATTATTAATGATATATGAAGCTACGGCGAATTGTCTTTCGTTTTATTTGGAAATAGTCCGCAAAATATTATTTGAAAATAATTAAATGTAATATCCTCACGCCTGCCCACAAGGGTCCCCGAAGGGGTAGGCAGAGGTGTATAGGTAATATCCACACACCCACTTTCCGCCAGAGGTATATTAGGAGCCAACGTGACAGATGGCGAGTCCATCGCCGTTACTCAAGCACGACTATACATACGCCTTTGAATTTCTTATCAGACGTATGCAGGTTTCCTCTCGATGTTTTCCTTCACTGTAAAGCTCGTGGTGTGTCTAATCACTGTACTTAAGTTCAGAAAAACTCATTGGTACAGTCGGGATTCGAACTTGCGACCTTTGCGTCGCAGGCAACTGCTCGAACCACTCGGCCACCACGGCCTTATAAATAATTAATTAAATATAAATAATTTGTCCATTATTTGTAATGCATTTTGTAGGATTTCATCTTATCTTCCCTGACGTATGAAAGTTGTCACACGCTAATATTCTATACCGTAAAGTGCAAATCACTATAAATATTTATAAAACCTAGATGTGGCTCGCGGTTTCACTCGCGTAAATGCGCCTGGATTTAAGCATTTCCTATGTGTTGTTTATCCAAATTATTTCTGTGCCAAATTCATCCACTTTCTTTAAGCTGTTCTGGTGTGTTTGAACACATCGGTAATTTCACATTTATAATATAAGTATTATAATGCCTTAATAACACCGAATAACAACACTTAATTCAATAGGACGTATCCTCAACAGTCATATAGCAATACATACACATATTGCTATCAAAAGCGACTAACGAGATATTATGTTTCAATTTGACCAACTTCCGACATATTACTCTACTATCGTCTGGTATCCTTTTTGCTCCTTCCATAATATGATACTGCGGGCATATTGAGCGAGAAAATTCTCTTCTGATTCGATAATTCGCTGCCAATGAAATTCAAACTCAATTGCTATGCGTACAAGTTACGTTTTGGTATGTAGTAGCGTAGGTTTTCTTTCGCTTTGTGTATTAAAGTTCTTGTATGGATGGAAAGGGAAATGAAACGTGTGATATGTAGATTCAGTGATGTTTTGTCATTCCCAGATATTATTGTAAGGGCTCACACCCGTTCCATAATGTACTGGAATCGATTTTCTATCGGTTCTGCTCTGTACGGGACTCGTGTTTATATTTCGCCATTGAGTTTTATGGCGTGCTGTGATTCAAATTTCAAATGGCAATCCCATTGGGTATTAGAATTTGATTTTGTTTCGCATTGAAATATGTTTGTGGTTTGCACAGTACGTCAATCTTACCTATTCCAGAAACTGGTTCATCTTTAAAATATTTTAGAGTCAATCCAAATATTTATTTCACATAGGCTTAGATGGACACTTATAAAACCTCGAAAAAGGTGCACGGTTCGGGTTGGTCGTTACCATGGAGAAGAACCGGCAGGAAACTACATGGTTACTCTTTTTTAATCATTAGGTATACAATAACAATATTATTAGGTCACAGCACTAGTACTTAAGTATGGGGAAACTGCGAGTAACTAGGTATGTTACCCACCCACTATAGACCGTATAGAGTTCTAACATGAATTTTATGAAAATGATTTATAACATCTTTTTCTTGAGTTGCCTGGTAGAAATCGCTTTTGCGATGAGGCCGCCTATTGTGTCTATTACATATTTGTTCTTTGTTTTCTGTCATTCTATTTGTTTTGTAGATGTGCGAATACGATAAATAATATATTATAATGTAAAGTTTTTCTTGCCGTGTATTTCACATAATAATAATAATATATCCTCACGCCTTCCCACAAGGGTCCCCGAAGGGGTAGGTGCAGGTGTATAGGTAAAAATAAAAATACTTTTTTGTGTATCAAGTGATAGATGGCGAGTTTTTCGCGGTCTCACGATATTGATCGACGTTATTGATAAAATTATAGTAATAATTTCCTGAAGTTTTCTGAAATGTATATGTTGAAACAGACAATGATAACAAGGAATGTTTTATATATAGAGCATAGTCAAGGGACATACTTAATTAATATAGTTTAACAATAATGCTGCTTTAAAGGCTAATTTTATCTCACGCACAATGGCTTTCTCCAAACTAAACCTCGTCGTATGTCAAACTCATTGGCATAGACCGGGATTTGAACCAGCAATATTGACTTTGCAAGTCTCTCTCAGACCACGCACTACTAGCTATTGATTTCATTTAGGGTATAAGCAGAATATTACTTTATTTTACAAGTAGATTTAATACAACCAGCTAAACGCCTCCGTTTACCCTAAAACAAGTAGACAAAGAATAAATTCCCCTGAACTTTTAAACGACATCACACAAACGTTGCCCAAATCCAACTCCACGCTTCCAAAAGTAAAAGAGCCGTCCCCTGTCACGACCTCACACGAGACACGGAAGTAGGTCACAAAAGACCCCAAGACAATGGCACGAAGAAACGGCGTGATAAACGACACAGTGATGAGTAGCTGGAAAACGTAACGTTCCCGCTAAATTAAAAGCTGAGAGGAATGATAGATGACAGGGCCTGTGCGAAATATAATTTCAAAGATTGAATGAGTATTTATAGGGCGTCTGTCGCTCGCAGGCACAAGATTTGTGTGTTTACTCCATGTTTTTTCTATGGGAAATGGAATGGATTTTCATGGAATGATTCATACTTACCTATCAGTGCGATAGGTGTCTTGCACTATGTATTTACTCGCTGTTCGATAATATTATAGAGTAACAAATATTATATAATCCACGAAGGGGTGTAGGTGCTACCTATACACCTCTGCCTACCCCTTGGGGGACCTTTGTGGGAAGGCGTGAGGATATAATATAGTCCACGATGTGAAAGTCAAATTTATATATCCCTATTCCTTAATACATCAGACAGTATTTTTGATAAGGACCGAGTTTCGTGATAATTAAATCACTATTATAAGATTAAGAAAACTGATTTGGCATCGTACTATTTTCTGGTGTTGACCAGTGATTAGTCACATATACCTATCGGTGAAGTGAAACATTGAGAGAAAACTTACATACATTTGAAGAGAAGAAATAGCGTAGGTATGTAAATCGTGCTCGAGTAACGGCGATGCACTCGCCATCTGTCACGTTGGCACTTAAAATATATCTCTGGTGCAGAGTAATTGTGTGGGTACTACCTGCACACCACTGCCTACCCCTTCGAGGAACCTTATGGGAAGTCGTGATGGAGAATATATCATGTAGTATGTTACGTTTTTCTATAATTTCTTCAAACATGTAACCCAAAGCTACCGTTCAAACAGAGCACAAGTGAACAGGGTGTAACAAATGTACGCAATTAGCCTCGTCGGCAGTCCGCGGTGCGCGATTGATGTCCACAATCGAACTGGAACAGCTCAGCTTATACTTAGTTTCAAAGTGTGTTGGATTAGTTTTGCCAAGTATAGGCAATGTGAACTTTGAAGTTGATGTGCCCTTCAAAATGGCACTAACCATGTACGTTAGAAGAACACATTGATGCTTAAAGTTTCTTTGAGTGGTTTTTTATTATATTTCCACTGATGACGTCCTTGATATTAGCACGGGTCCCATTATGAATAAATATAAGGAAACTCCGGGAAGGGATAGGCGTTCCTTTGAAGACCTTCTTTTGATTATAGTGTAAGGGTAACTCATGGTGAAAAATACATCATCCCTTCAGTACTTTTTGGATTCAAGCAGACAGACAGAAGCGAGGGGAAGTTCTTTTTTATAATATCTGGTGGTAGGAGTGAATTTCTATCTGCTATTGATGGTTTTATATGTCAAATTTATTCGGAATGAACTTTTAAATTCACACAAACTATTTTAAGATAATATTGAAACCGGATCACGTTTTACTACGAGAACGAAAAAAGTATTTCTTGATACTTTTGGTCTAGTATTCGCTTATAATTGATGTAAATCTTGAAAATGTTTGACAACTGGATCCGGTATCAGACTGCCGTTAATTATGCTGACATAACTATTAAAGATATCAAATCCGCACGCTATCTTCACGTCATTAAACTCTGCACTAGTAGTATGAATAGTTTGTTAAGTGTAAATTAAGTTTGTTGTGGTGACATCCACTAAAGTAGAGTCAACTCTCGTGGCAAAGTCTATGATCAGTCATGGATAACAGCAATACAAAATGTATCATATTTGCATCGGTACCGTGGTGGTCAAGTGGATCGTGTGCCTGCCTGCTAAGCATAGATTGCAAACTAGAACCGCGACTGTATATATATAAATATGCTTTATATAACGCATGTATAAACTATTTGGTCAATCTTTCTTCGCTCATTATTTTTACATTTCCAAACCAACCAATGAAAACGTTAAATATTTGTAGAAAATTTGTTATTTTGCACACAAACATATAAACAATTTTGAAAACAATGTTCCCAACACATTTCCCAGTAATTGTACAAAATAATATCCCACACATTTTGTGTTTACATAACCAGTCTTAAGTAACGTCTGAATGCGCGCATACATTCGTGTTTTCCGCAATTATTCCATGTAAAATATGATCGAGCGCTTTATACCGTACAAACAATTTTTACTTGCCCTCCATCGCATTGTTTGGAAACAACGCCAGCGGGCTTTATATCTGCTCTTAAAACAAACTGTTAGTCCATTGAAATGTTACATTTTTTAGGCCTCACCTTGCGTTTCTTAGAGGACGCAATTTTATTTTTTTGATGTGTAGGGGGGGTAACTGTAAAGCTAAAATCAAGTTTGTGGGGTCGCCACCCTTGTCCCACGGACGCCATCTTGAAAATAGGGGTTGAAACGGTTTTTACGATATATCTCTTAAACTATTTATCTGATAAAAAAAATTTGTTAACGTTTTTTGTTGCTAATTAAATTCTCTATAACTTTGGTCCAGTAATTTTTTGTCGTAAAACTATAAATAAAGAAGTTATAAGTGAAAATGTTCAGAAATTCGAGAAAAAAATTTATATTTTTCGATATAACTTTTTTTTTTATCATTTTACGAAAAAACAATATCAGACCATTTTTGTAGATCGTTTTTTAAGGAACAGCTTTTATAAGCAACATTTTTTCATTAAGTCAATAGCTAAGGTTTTACAGCGCTCCGAAGTGAGTACTATTTTTCAGTACTCTTAACTATACATATTTTACACATGGGTACTAATAATGTGTCATCAGTTATTTATTTATTTTTTTTATTTTGTTATTATAATTCTTTTAATTAGTAATTTTGCAATGTTATTAATAATTAATTATTGCCTCTTTTCCTCACCACCCACGAGGTAGAGTCTGGAGGCGCGTTTTTTTTTACGTGGTATCCCCAATAGGCCTAATCCACGGTGATTTTATAAATTTGAACTACTCCGTCCTCGGTCTTTTCGATGGACCAGGCTGCAGCTCAGCATCGAATCGGTTTTCTGAATCAAATATCAGTGGGAGAACTGGAGAAGGAAGGTGTGTCAATGTCGGCGGTTCATCATCGAAGTCATTTTCGTTTGTTAATTCTGAGAGTTCCATTACGTTACTGCAAGTCTCTCCAGAACAATGGAAGCACACTGCGGAACATTTTAGCCCTGCTTTTCTACATCCACACATCGCTCCACAGTTTCCTTTGCATTTACAAAAGATCAATTTAAGAAGCTCAGGGGGTGCTGGAGGTTTAGAGCTCTGCACTGGCATTAATAATTTTCCACATTTTCTCCAGCCCCAGTCTTCAGGATCATTATTATTGCCAAGCCACGACTGGACCTGATGGTAGACTCGGAAAGTATGAAAGCGAGCTGTGTCTTGTGTTGGAGGGAGTGAAGATAAATTAAATGTACTTTTTGTCACTGCCTTGGCGAATTGTTTGTATCTTAGGCTGTCAAGAGAATTATCATCTTTATTACCACCGTATAACGAGATAAAAAAACGTTCACCAATTACAGTGAGCAAAGCAGGGTCAACTCTCTTGTTGAGAAATAAAGCCGTCACATTTAAAATTATTTTAAAAATCAATAATTGTAAAATTCTGTAATGGAGTGAAAAAGAGTCAATAATTAATTATTAATAACATTGCAAAATTACTAATTAAAAGAATTATAATAACAAAATAAAAAAAATAAATAAATAACTGATGACACATTATTAGTACCCATGTATAAAATATGTATAGTTAAGAGTACTGAAAAATGGTACTCACTTCGGAGCGCTGTAAAACCTTAGCTATTGACTTAATGAAAAAATGTTGCTTATAAAAGTTGTTCCTTAAAAAACGATCTACAAAAATGGTCTGATATTGTTTTTTCGTAAAATGATAAAAAAAAAAAGTTATATCGAAAAATATAAATTTTTTTCTCGAATTTCTGAACATTTTCACTTATAACTTTTTTATTTATAGTTTTACGACAAAAAATTACTGGACCAAAGTTATAGAGAATTTAATTAGCAACAAAAAACGTTAACAAATTTTTTTATCAGATAAATAGTTTAAGAGATATATCGTAAAAACCGTTTCAACCCCTATTTTCAAGATGGCGGCCGTGGGACAAGGGTGGCGACCCCACAAACTTGATTTTAGCTTTACAGTTACCCCCCCTACACATCAAAAAAATAAAATTGCGTCCTCTAAGAAACGCAACCCCAAATGTAACTTTTCAATGGACTAGACGCTCAAAGAAATTTCATATTTGTATTAACGTTTTTATATGAAATAACTTTAATCAGCCGAGTTGATTCTACTTTCTAAAGTCCGGGAAAGTTTACAGATTCTCTTTGCAACTAATGTACAAAAGTTATGGCGTGTACGTGATTTCAATTTATTATGTAGTCTCGTTTTCTGTTGGGAAAATTTGTATCGTTGAAGTGAATAGAATTTGACAGAATACTCTTATAATATAAATATATATTTTGGTTGGGGAAATACATACATACATATTATCTCGCCGCGTCCCTAATTGGGGTAGTTTCCACTAGATTAGCATACCTCATTCGCTACGTTTTGGTAAATAATAAAATATTGATTATTTTTCAATATTAACCATACGGCTTATTATATTTCCTTGCGGGCGTAAATATCGTAGGGTTGGGCAACGCGAGAGCCATACCCTTGATCTCTCTCGCTAGCGTCCATAGTCGGCGGTAACCGTATGCCTTGCCCGTCTTAGGGTATCAAAAACGCAATGGACAATGACGTGCGTTGCTCTATAAATGGGGATGCTAATACCTGCAAGTGTTTCGCTAATAATTCTATAGAACCAACCAATTAGGTGCTTATGATATGAGTACATAATTGCCTAATTCAATCAACACGAGTTCAATCTCAGCTAACCAGATTGCAATATGATAATAATTTAATTAACCGCGACACAGTATTATCCGGTAAAACCTAGAATTAATCTATCAAAGTCAACATTGCCTAACAAGAAAGTGTTTGCAAATCCGTTGTATTACAAATTTGACGTCACGCGGATGGGTGACAAATGATGTGAGACGCGCGCACTGACGTCTTGTTGTTAGAATTACTTGACGCAAACAAGTGTGTGACAGGTTGGGAGGGTTGTTTAGACATCGACGCGACGGCGCGGAGGCAACACCTAATGATGATAAATATGCCTTCATTATGCTTATACATAGATTTAGAGGTTCCTTGTAACTTACTAACTTAATAACATATCATTTACAGTAAAAGTAGTAGCAAAAGTTCAGTTAAAGAAGTATTTTGATTGATTTTGTAGATTCTTAGATCTTGCTAACATTGTTATAATTATCTTGTTTTATGTATGCTTTGTATAGTAAGCAACGACCTATTGTCGGGCCTACGTTGTTCCCACATACTTGGGTACTATTGCTGTAACGAAAAAATATTATTGTTGTATATGCCTTGATTTGAAAAGAGTAACCATGGAGTTTCTTGCCGGTTCTTCTCCATGGAAGCGACCAACCCGAACCGTGGTTCTTTTTATAAGTGCCCACCTGGGCCTATGTGAAATAAAAAGATTTTGATTTTGATTTTGATTGATTGAATAAACAAAAGCAATGTGAGACTAACCACCGCAATTTGGAGCTATTTCATACATTGAAATATAAAATACGGGTGTTAGAAAATGCGCAATCTTCGGCAGAAAGTGGGCGTGGAGGTCCTACACACCTCTGCCAGCATCGGTGACCAGTGTGGGAGGGCGTGAAGATAAAATACATATATACGTATAACTTACTATAACTATAAATACATATTTATTTCACAAATCATATTTTTTTCTTAAGCGCATGCAGCTTACCATGCTCCTGCGTCATTGGTACAAACCACGGGGGCTTGAACTAGCACTGTTTGCGCTGCTGGCGAATACTGAAAACCACTCGGACAACCCCCCTAAAAATACATCGCCATACTTATGACATTATACTGACTGAATTGTTCACGATACGCAAATTTTAACCGTACAACGCCCGGTATCCCTTAAAATGACTTAAACCAACGAAATGCTGAAGTAACCTGTGATTTTGGAGAGAAATTCATGATATAACAAGATTAAGCGCAACACTGACGAGAGACGGCTCGCAGGCGAACGTAGGGTGACGTATGTGGTGCAATGTTCTGCCATAACAATGTAACGTGACAAATTAGATTACACTCTTGAGCATGTAATATTTGTCAACGAAATAGTTTGCTCGTGTTGTTTGGATATTGAACCTTTGGTTTTGTGAAATAAACTCACCATTGTGGTTGTCCTTAAAGAGTACCTACAGCATGGAGAGTTTAAAAAAGGTTGTACATATAAAGTTTAGAAATATTCAATAATCTTAGCTTTTCAAGAGGCTAATAAGCCCTAAGAGCTTAACATTGACACATGCAACTCTATGTTCGGAGAGTTATAGTGTGTTGGCAGCATAATAGGACTAATCCCTTTGCTGCTAACACAATATAACAATCCTACCCCTTCCCCAAAGAGTCCATTACTGGAGACCTATTTCACCGCGTAGGAACACAACACAATAAATTGTGTTATTTGGCTACCGACTTCTATAAAGATAAGATCCTGTCCAAGTCGGGCAGCTCTAAATTCGAACGGAAAACCCCATACTTTATGCCCTACCTCTCTTAATCTTCAAAGAACCGTCGCAGGGGCTGTGAAAAGACATCAAGGTTTGAGTCTTCCATGGAAGTACAGTTTATGGCTCATCACGTATATTGAAAATCGTTGGGGAGTCGATAACTATACATATTCCCCACATCTCCCCATTTTATGCCCTTGGTAACCTTTTGCTACACGAAACATAAAATAGACGATGTACCATCACCTAAAAAAGAAAATCCGATTCAGGGATGTATATATAGTGCGATTTGTAAGTGTAACATAATTTCGTCAGATATTAATCCGATCTAACGTTTGCCTTCCATCGGAAAGCTTATCGGTTCTGATGTAGAGAAAATATTATGTGACAAACATGTTGAATACATTCAGTATATCGGGCAATAAAAAATAAAGCTTACAGCTCGATTTAGATTGGTACCAATGCGTAAACGTTCATTTAAATTTATCGCTCTTTGAAAATTAAGCTTTGAGCTTCACGGTTCTATGAAAAGACAGTGTTATTTATATGTATTATATGTCCGACCTTAAATATTACCTACGGCGTGTTGACTAATTCAAAGTCATATTATGTAATGCCATAGTGCCATATGTAAAGACAGAGACAAACGCGCCAGCCGACACGTTGGCACCTCAATACATAGTCAGCATAGGAGGGTATATTTCTACCTTTTTTACCCTACACATAAACTAGGTTTTACGTCGGTTTTTATTCAAGAACAAATTGCGTTATATACCTTTAGGGCGCTTCATTAGGTAAATGTTAATAAAAATGTTTTCATAGAAACGTTTCCGCAGGAAACGAGTTACGTATATAATAAGGAAAACATAAAACTGACTCACTTGTCGTTTACTGTTTGTTTAGAAGTGCTTGTTTCAATTAACCTGATGTTTTAATCCTGTAACATGCTCCGCGTAGCAATTAAAGTCTATATATGTATATTCACGCCTTCCCAATGGTCCCCAAAGGGGTAGGCAGAGGTTTATAGTGTCCAGAGTCAACACATCCACTTATTGTCAAGATATATTATAGGTGACATGATGGCATGTCCGTCGCCGTTTCTCAACGATATACCTCCTGAATTTCTTCTCAAATTGTGTGATTAACTAAAGTACTTATTGCCAGGATTCTCCCATAAATTCTTAGCAACTCATTGGAGCAGGCCGGTGGGGCTCAAACCGGCAAGTAGCTGACTACTTTGAGCACCCAGCTTCACCCAGTATATGTAATGATAATTGCATATCGCGCAAACGCGCTAGCGTTGTCCTTGGTTTTGCAAGCGTCCATGGGCATTAACCGCTTGCCGTCAGACGGACCACATTCAAGTTTGTCACTTTAGTGGTATTTTATTTATTTCAGGTTTTTTATTACTATATACCTATGTATATATATATATTTATATATCCCACTTTCCACCAAAGATATATTAAGAGTCACGACTTTGAACTCATCTTTGAATTTCTTCTCAAACGTATGCAGATTTCTTCTCGATATTTTCCTTCAGTATTCGTTTCGCTTGTTTCAAAGTTCGTGGCGTGACTAACCACTGTATTTAAGTACATACTTATTAGCTACTGATATTCTTATAATATTGTTTTTTTTCTCAGCATCAAAAGCATATTTCTTTTTTTTTATATACAACAAGAGTGGCAAACAAGCATACTGCCCACTTGGGAAACGGTTACCGTAGCCTATTTACGCTCACGATACCGAAGTATCACTTGCGCGTTGCCACTCTGTGTTCGGAGAGTTATAGTGTGTTGGCAGCATAAGGTTTAATCCCTCTGCTTCCAACACAATGTAACAATCCTCCCCCCTCCCCAAGGAGCTCATTACTGGAAACCTTATTCACCACGTAAGAACACAACATAATAAATTGTGTTATTTGGCTACGAACCTCTATAAGGTGGAGGTCCTGCCCCTGTCGGGCAGCTCCAAATTCGAACGGGAAACCCGTTATGCCCTACCTCTCTTAAATTCATATTATATTCATTAGTCAATAAGCTCTTATAGTAGGAAATGTACGAAAACTTCCTCATTGTTATCAAAGCAACATCATTGATGCCCAAAAACTGCGAGAATTTCACGTGTAAAACTCTCAAAGACCCGAAACATATCCGTGAGGTAAACAAAACTTTTTACTTAGTTATATATTTTCATTGTTACCGATAAGAATCCGAGCTTCCTCGGGGACTGGGTAAATAGAGTAGGGACGAGCAAAGTTGCTAACTTATTTAGGTGATTCTGGATGGAGGAAGAATGAACGGTTTATATCTACTGTTATTGAGAGCTTGGAACGAATTAAATTAACCGAATTGGAACTTAAACCTACCTCATATTGCAAATTTCTGATGTTCTTGGGGAACTTCTCTAAGCTCAAGCTGTCGTATATAGAAATGAGTGCTGTGATTGCTAGTTCATATTCTGATTTTCAGTACTTATTAGTTTTTTGTGAGCTTATAATAGAGATCTGCGACATAACGATCTTTAAGAGAAAGTTGAAAAAACATTTTGAACACCTTGCAAACTTTTTACGAAATATTAATGCTTTATTTATATATTGTTATTATTTTTCTGCTTTGAAAATTCATCAATGCCTCCCAACCGAACCCAGAACCCTACAATTTAAATGCTACAACTATGCTGGAAGTCTTGTCGAAAAATGTATTTATATGGATTGAACACAAGAATTCAGGTATCAAAGTGTATACACTTTTACGGGTCTTTACTTTACTTACTTTTTCGTCGTCTTTGAATTTCTTCTCAGACGTATTCAATCTACTCTCAAAAGGACAAGTTGTATCTACAAATAACTCAATAACTACTGCTATTACTAACAAAAAATTATCTAAAAATTGTCTCTCATATTATTGGCATGACCGCTTTTACATCATCCTTCAACAATAGCACTTACGTAATTCTCCGTCAGTTTCTAGCGACAGGTGTGACAAAGCTACATATTTCAAGGTACGTTCTACGAGACTGTCATAGTAAGGATGTCGTGAAAAATTATCGATATCAGATAAATAAGTGCCTATGTCTGTGGGCGCGGGGCGACGCTGAATAGTGATGGCTGCTTTTTCATTACTAAAGATAATTCATAAACACCAATTGGTCACCTAGACCACACACCCTACAGTGTCAATATAACTGGAGTAACAGTCTCTTGAAATGCATTCACACATCTATACAAATAAATAAAATTGGAGTGTCTGTTTGTAAGTAAGAGCCGTGGTGGACGCAAAGGTCGCAAGTTCAAATCCCGACTGTACCAATGAGTTTTTCTGAACTTAAGTACAGTGATTAGTCACACCACGAGCTGAACGGTGAAGGAAAACATCGTGAGGAACCTGCATACGTCTGAGAAGAAATTCAAAGGGGTATGTATAGTCGTGTTTGAGTATCGGCGATGGACTCGCCATCTGTCACGTTGGCACCTAATATACCTCTGGCGGAAAGTGGGTGTGTGGGTATTACCCATACACCTCTGCCTACCCCTTCGGGGACCCTTGTGGGAAGGCGTGAAGATATATTATTAATATATATATATATATTACTAAATGCATATGGATGTATACACGGTGCATATACCAACATATTTTTTATTGTGTGTCCGTCTGTCTGTTTGTTTGGGCTAATCTCTGAAACGGCTGGATCAATTTTGACGGGACTTTCACTAGTACTGGGGTAAAAAGGAGTTACTTAGGCTACTTTTAGTTTCGAAACTGAACTAAAACTTTTTATTAAATTCCACGCGGACGAAGTCGCGGGCACAGCTAGTCTATAACAAACTGCTGATTGTATGAAGCCTTATTCAACTTTAACAACACAATTATACTTATATATAAAGCCATTACTTCTCACCGGAGATGTATTTAAGTACACAAATACCAGGTTTGAGGCCGTCTCACGCACGATTTTATTTCGATTTCGAATTTATTTTCTGTCTCAGGCAATCTGGTTTTGTCGGTATTTCTTCGGTACGTTTGAGATTGTATATAATCTTATATTTTGGTTTGTTGAGAAGCTAACGTGAAACCAAATAAATAATATATTTAAATTCAGAAGGTGCATGAAGTGAAATTTTAAATTAAAATCATACCTGAAAATTCAAACTATAATATAAACTTGCCTAGTTATTGTAATACAGAACGATTGTTTTTATACATCTTACTAATAATATGAACCCGGAAGATTGTTCCTTTTCACGGAAATACTACTGAACAGAATTTAGTAAAATTTGTCTTTTACAAAAAAAATACTACCATTTTTATATAACTACCAAACGAATTATACGCGGGTGAAACCGCGGAAATTGTATATATGTAGTAACGTATCTTGAACTACATTATTTAATTTAGTACATACCAATTTTATCCTTTATAGAATACTAGCTGTGCTCGCGACTTCGTCGGCTTGGACGGCTTTTTTATCTTTCGTAAAAATGTTTTTATTTTTTCAACAAAAGTATCCTATGTTATTTCTAATACCTCCAAAAATATGTGTCCAAAGTTGTATGATGATCGGTTAAGTAGTTTTTACGTGAAAGCGTAACAAACAAACTTACATTCACATTTATAATATTAGTAAGGAAAACATGACCGTAAGAAATGATAGAACTGGCGCTCTACTATGACGATATGACGATAAAATGGCGTGTCTATTTTATCGTCATATCATCACGCCGAGTCCCTTGCGGGGTAGTCTGCGGGAGTAAAGCGCCAGCTCTATCTATAAAGCCTTCTTAATGATTTAAATCGAGCATCGAGTCTAATAACATCGAGAGCACATCACCACCATAGTAGCATGTAGGTGATCGATCAACGTCCCTGATGCACCGCACTACGTTGGAACAATGGATGCTGGGCCATTAATAATGTGTCGACAACTATCTATCGCCATATTTTACACCTATGAGCTTCGGTTGGCCATTTGTTGGAGCTTTGTTGCATTATCTTTCACGCAATTGCGATTAATGTTTGAAGTTAGCCCTATCCTATTTTGGGACCATATTTCAACTGTTGATTACTTTTAAAAACCGTTGGACTAAACTAAAAATAAACATTTATTTTTGGAAATGCTTTGTGAGGGTTTTATTTATGGTAAGTAGTTACCTTAGTTTATAGCCACTCATCACATAGTAGCAGTACTCTTTAAAATTGGATGAATACACACAAGTGTCGTATGAAGAATAACCTTTACTTACCAGAAATAGCGAAGAAGAAATATCCAATAAAATATAGGGACTGTATTTATATGTTTCTGTTTATCACATAATTATGGAGTCAGTGGTGTGTTCGGTATTTAAATTATATATCAAAGCTTGTCTCTGATAAGCAGTGAGGGATTTAAATTTAAATTATATATTTCTGCTAAGTACGAGGCGCTGTTAAGATTATTGTTGAGTTCGGTTATTTTTCGTTTTCGTTTATATCTCAAACATAGCTTGGAAATGTTTACATTATAATATGTAATGAATACACTCCGGCTTATTAAACGGGCTCAGCTTTAAGCGTGTATGTTTTTGAAAGCAAGCTTTAAGATCAAAGTGTTTGAATCTTTGAGAGCCATGGAGGCCTTTGTAAAAGAGCATTTATAATAAATTGAGGATACAAGCTGTGTAAATGCATAATTGTATTATAAAATACGGGATAAGTAAACGTTTGAGTTCCTACATTACCCAAGGGACAGATTCTTCTCAATAACAGCAGATTGTTTAAATTATGGCGAAGAATAGCAATGAATTTGCTCCTGTTGCAAACAATCATGATGATAAAAGAACCTGAAATGCTGTCACCCCGCTCTTGTGCTGACAAATGTTTACTTTGAGAGTCGGTTATAGTTATTTTATATTATGACGTTCAATGAGTGTTCCCTGGAGTAGCCCTTATGTTGCTTAAAAGAAAAAAAATAACAAGGCAAAGCTAGGCTGGTAGTAATCACAAAAATCGCTTACCGTTAAACGAGAGTCGCGTTGGATACACGTTTAGAGTTAAAAAAATAGTATCTTCAGCAGCATGATAACAAAGCCGAATCCTTTACGAGGTAGGCAGAGACAGTAGTCTCTCTCGAGTGTCCATCTCATCATACAAGTTCTCCTATATCAAATACTCGATTTTATTAAACCGATATATAGTGGTTCTGATTAATACATACCTACATGATTTATAACCACATTTACATCTCGAATTCAAGGCACAAGGCAACCACTCATATGAAAAGTGGAATTAATTAAAAAGTTCACGTTACAAAAACGCCCGGTCACGTGATTGACGCGAGCGCCTGAAAGCTCGCCTGGATCCGCTTGATTAATATGTTTCATTAAATACATGCTTGTAGGGCATCGAAAGTGGCATATACAGAATAAAAACCAGCCAAGTAAAGACAGGCTCTTCACTCGAGGAGTCCGTATATGCATTCGTAGTAAATTATTTATTTCCATTTAATAATAAATAAAGAAGAAGGGGCTGCGCCTAAACGCTGGCAAGTGACCGAGTGTGCTATATCGGTAAATGGGCAAATTCTAGAATTTCTAGTGAATGAATTTGTAAATCTAGGAAGCATGTTCACACGAGATGGAAAGTATGAAAAAGTCATTGAAAGAAGAATAACTGCCGTCAATAAGGTAAATAGGACCATGTCGGCGTTGATGGGCAGTAAAAGTCTGATTAAGAATGCTCGAGTTGCTGTCCACAACGCGATATTTGTGCCTACTTTATTGTTATGGCAGCGAATCCTGAGTATGTCAGAGGAAGAATGAAAATAAGGAGTAAGTCTCCTTATTTTCATCCATTATATCTCATATTCATCTTGCATGTTCACCACATTCGCTTCACATATTTTTTATATGTGAAGCGAATGTGGTATGAATGTGGAATGTGTGAAACAAATGAAAAGCTTCGGACAGTTCTACCTAGACCTAGGTCTAGGTCTAGCCTAGGACCTAGCCCCTAATTAAGCAAAGCTTGTGGTATGTTACTAAGCAACAATATAATAACTTTTATAGCTAGATATATACCTACATAGATGCATTGGATATCCAAGACATACAAATACTCGTGTTCATCACACAAATATCTGCCTTCAGCGGGAATCGAACCCACAAGCTCAATTTTCACAGTCAGGAGCTCTAACCACTAAACCAGGCGGCCGTCTAACTTTTTTATGTATTGCTGAATATTTTTTGCTAAATGATGTTAAACGTCTGATTAGATTATTATTACCAATATTTCCAAAGAGGACCTTAGATGTGTAGCTTTAAATGGTCCTGCTATTCAATGGAACCCTAAAACATGCATATCTCTTGTCTACCGCCAGTGCGTGTGATTAATCGTAATATCAGGGCGGATATATCAATATCTATCGATTCGCGGCGTCAGGTCACATCAAAAGGCTGAACGGTAAAACATACATAGTTCAATTTAAAGTGTACTTTCCACAAATTACTCGCATCGCTTTGGCAGTTATAAAAGCAGATCGAATGGACTTCGTAAATGCGTCGTTAACTCATGTCCAATATTTTTTGAGCTAGTGCTAAAAAAGCCTAGATAACATTGAATTGTAAAGCTTTTAAAGAAATTACTTGTAGATTAAGGCTGAAAATAGAAAAGCCTAAAAAGTATTAAGAAGAAAAAAAATGCATGCAGTTATTTTACTTGTCTTGTATTATAGGACTAGTTGGTGCATGCTACTTTTAATTTGAATGATAAGATTGCTAGTTTGAATCTCGACTGTTGCAATTAGTTTTTCAGAACTTAAGTATCTACAGTGATTAGTCACATCGCGAGCTTTACGGTGAATGAAAACATCGAGAGGAAACCTGCACACGTTTGAGAAGATATTCAAAGGCGTAATATATATCTCTGGCGGTAAGTGGTTGTGTGGGCACTACATGTACACCTCTGCCTACCCCATCGGGGACCCTTGTGGAAACGCGTTAGGATAGATATATTAATATCCTATAATGATAAGTCACCTATCTTCTTTCGCATCGCCTATAAGTCATAGTAATACATGTCATGACATGAAAACTTTTGTCGCCCGATTTCAGCGTCCTACAATGTCGCAGCCAGAACAGTTCCTCGACTGAATCCGTCCCAAATGTTGGCTCGGGCCTTTGCCGCTGTTGTTCCGCATGCCAGAGTGCTGCATGCCCAGCTCTGGCTGAAATACTTGCCGCGTTAAATTGACCTTTGTGGGGCATTCCGCATAGCTTGATCCACTCGCATCGAATTTGTACTGTTATATAAACTACGCCTTTTGTCACGTTTTTACGATCTTTATGAGTAAAAACTAACGAAATATTTCAAATAAATATTCCAACTACCTGGATCAAATAGATCGGACTCTGAAAGACGGGAACGTTAAGAGTACTCGAAACCGACGAGCATGTATGAAGAGACTGATGAATGTGGACGAAGCGAAAGAGGTATGTAAGTCTAGAGAGAACTGGCGCTCTATACTCTCTGCCTACCCCGTTAGGGACTTGGCGTGATGATATGTATGTATGTATATAAACTACGCCTTTTGTCACGTTTTTACGATCTTTCTGAGTGAAAACTACTGAAATATCATATTAATGCTAATTATTACTCGTCACATTTAAAGGTACGCTGAGTCCTACCTCTTTCGCTTCATCCACATTCATCAGTCTCTTCATACATGCTCGTCAATTTCGTCACAATCCATATTTAAGGTGTTGCAGATCGAATAATTCTCGCTGCAATTTGAATGCCTTTTGAAAGAGCCTTAATAGACATAATATATTATTTTTAAATAAATTAATGATAGACATGCGCGGTAATTAATTGCTTCTTTTGCAAACAGCTTTAGGAAAAGATAATATTTCACTAACCCTACATAAAATAATAATATATCCTCACGCCTTCCCACAAGGGTCCCCGAAGGGGTAGGCAGAGTCGTATAGGTAATACCCACACACCCACTTTCCGCCAGAGGTATACATAATAAAGGGAACGTAATTGGCTACGGTAACCGCTTCCCACTCTTGATGTATAAAAAGAAAGGAAAAAAACCAAAGTTAAAAAAGAAAACTGGGCACTTTTTTAGCCGTTTCTTCCTCGCACCGGGTTTTATTCTTTAAAACGGTAGTAATGGTCAGTTTATTTTTATTTTGTGACGTTCAATATGTATTTTCGGTGTCTTTATGTTGAATAAGTAAACAATTAAGTAAACAATTTCACATTTATATAACAGACCTAGATAAATAGCAGTCATGAGATGTTTGTCCATTGAAAAATAGGATTCGCTCTTTGTATTTAATTGAGTACAGAGAAAGCCTACAGGGGTTTTAGGTTTCGACGACTTTTATACTCTCTACGATTATAGCAATTTACACCTTACACTTTTAATGATAACGTCGATACTAAAAATAAAAAAAAAGTAATGATACCAGCGAGCGGCAATAAATAAGTCTATATATATTTAATATATATATCCTCGCCCTTCCCACAACGGTCCCTGAAGGTGTAAGCAGAGGTGTATAGGTAATACCCGCACACCCACATTCCGCCACAGATATATTTTAGGTCCCAACGAGGCAGATGGCGAGTCCGTTGCCGTTACTCAAGCACGACTATATAATACATATAGATGTGAGATGAGATTAATTTCGTAGTAAAGATATCAAATAGCGTTGATGTTATACAGAGAGCCGCGCACTGCGTCAACGCAGTTATTTTATTGGAATAACTGCGAATGCCGCACGTAGCCAGGCAATTTGTGTAATTTCAACCATTTTGCGATACAGGGGGAATTTGAATTACCTACAATGGGCGAGCTAGTGTGGTTATATGAAAAAATACCTTTAATAGTCTGTTCCATTGTTCGCGTTCCTGCGCGACCGGCCCATATTTTATGCGTGCCAATGTGGAGGAATGCTCTGCCCTGTGGCTATTCCATATTGCGCTATGGAATTCAATAAGCATTATGTAAAAGCAGTTTTATTATTTCCTATGGATAAGAGGTTTTTTTCAAAAATAATCTTCTTCTTATAGTGCCTCTCCAACTAGTGAAGGTTGGTCTTATTATGAATGTTAGTCTTGAATGCCGTGGTTGAGTGGTGCGAGATATCACCTGCAACACGCTGATTGTTAAGTTCGAATCCCGATAGAAATTCAAAGACGTGTGTATGGGCAGTCGTGTTTGAGAAACAGTGATGTACTCGCCAACTTTCACATTGTCACCTAAAATATATCGTCGCTGGAAAGTGAATATGTTAATACACACCTATGCCTATCCCTACGTTGTCCCTTATGAGAAGGCATGATAATATATTACGTTAGTACGACAATATAAGACTTTTTACAAGAGATTTGTTTTTAACAATGGATAAATAGCCGTTAGTACTGTTTTAAAGTAAGTGACAATATTTACATAAGTACTAATTCTAAATTTCCTGTACTGTGATGACTAGGCAAAGCAATGTGCTTTAAGAGAGCACTTCCTTGCAGGAACGACTTTAATTTTGAGCGAGAGATTCAGCTTTGCCTCTGTTCAAATATCCGTATTGTATTTAATATTAATAAACGGAATGTACATAACGGGAAATCCGGTTCAGAAATTGCGGACCCAATGGGAATGATTGTTCTAAAATAATCAGAGAAATAAATTAATAGCCGAGTACAATGTTTCTCGTTCAGTGTGTAATATTCTTCGCTTCGGTGATTTTTTTATCCGGAAGGTCGACCCCTTTCAAATTAATTCCCATGGCTATTTATGTTCCCTCATAGATATACAACATACATGATTTCTAGAGGAAGAGTCGTAATGGTCGAGCGACTTACGTAGTTACCGGAAAAATCTTGTGACGGGTTCAAAGCCCGTGGACTGGAGCTAATGGTTTTTTTAAACTAAAACATAAAGAAGATGAACATCGTGCATGCTTTCGTGGTGAATTTCAAAGGAAATATCATATATCGAAAGATGATATATTCGCCAACTGTAGCGTTGACATTTAAAAATATATTTGCCAAAAAGAGAGTGGGGAGAAAAATAAAATTATATAGAACATTATGATGGTCGTACCTCTTTTTTAAATTATTATTATAAATGTACAGTTCTTGTAAATAAAGCTCTCAACATAATAATAAAGCTTTCGTTTAAAATGTATAAAATTTCCCAAAACCCGCTCATAGCAGTGAAATGGATTAACAAAATAAAACCATAAATATTGAATCAATAAATGAGCAAGTTTCCAAGCCGCGAACTAGTTCATCCGACCGTACAAATGAACTTTCAACTTTGCTATTACAAACAATCGCAAAAGTACATAGCGGGCTAGGCTCGCAAAAAAGGGAGTTATGTGTGAACCCTCCAAGCGATGGTACACGTGGGAGTAAATCTGCTGTAACTTCTTGTACCGTAGTAGGGGTCCCGCCCGCCTAATTGCTGGCAAAATAATCTTTCCACCGTGTTATTGGGGTAAATGTCTATTTGTACAGACCCTACATTAATTTTCATGAGGTTGGTGGCTGCACGTAAGATGTTCACGTTGATTAAATTTAAGCCCCTGAATTAATGAGCGCATTTGTTAGTTTCAGTTGATAATGATTACAGATTATTTCAATGTTTGTTTCATACTTCCATACAGAGCCGTGGTGGCCGAGTGGTTCGAGCAGTTGCCTGCGACGCAAAGGTCGCAAGTTCGAATCCCGACTGTACCAATGAGTTTTTCTGAACTTAAGTACAGTGATTAGTCACACCACGAGCTTTACGGTGAAGGAAAACATCGAGAGGAAACCCGCATACGTCTGAGAAGAAATTCAAAGGCGAACGTATAGTTGTGCTTGAGTAACGGCGATGGACTCGCCATCTGTCACGTTGGCACGTAATATACTTCTGGCGGAAAGTGGGTGTTGGGTATTACCTATACACCTCTGCCTACCCCTTCGGGGACCCTTGTGCGAAGGCGTGAGGATATTATTATTATATTATATTATTACTTCCATACATACATACATACTTGTCATCGCGTTTTTTCTAAAGCACGAACGTTGCACCTCAAACCAAGCACACCAGGTGGGAAAGCTAACCAGCATTATATATTGTCAAGAATAGCTTTTAGCAGCCTGTAGGAGGTTCTATTGACAGCACAGGGTTTTCTCGTTGAGTTGTGGACTACTTTGTGGTAAAAACAAAATCCTATCTGAGATAGTTTGCTATGTATGGCTGAGATTGAAGAAAATATATTACATATAAAATATATCGATAGCAACAATATGTATTCCTATATAGCTATATCATACCTAAGTTTCAAGAGTACTTTCTATCTGCACTTTTTCATAGAGCGTAAATATACGGCAGGTATGTAGTAAGAGGTCATAGAAATTCGCAATCACGTTACAGACGGGAGAAAATCCGCTGCGACGTCTCTAAGCCTTGGTCTCATTACCTCGCCGTTGAGAAGTCGGTCAAGTGCGACTCTCTCTTGAGATGAGGGTCCCTAAAATAAACATTTATATTATAAAATATACTTACCTTGGGAAATGTGTATTCAGAATTATTTGTTATACGCACGTATACATAATAATATCAGAGATTCTGAATACGATATTAAAATTGCAGACAGGTACTGTGAGTAATCAGCAAATTGTGCTACGTATTTGGCTGTGGTATTTGAGGAATAGTAGCAACTAAACGAAGAGAACTAGTAGAGACTAGAGACTAGTCCCATTATACTGCCAACACTGTATAACTCTCCGAACACAGAGTGGCAACGCGCCAGTGAAATTTCGGTATCATAAGCGTAAAAATATATATATATATTTTATACAACAAGAGTGGCAAACAAGCATACGGCCCACCTGATGGAAAACGGTTACCGTAGCCTATTTACGCTCACGATACCATCACTTGCGCGTTGCCACTCTGTGTTCGGAGAGTTATACTGTGTTGACAGCATAATGGGTTTAATCCCTCTGCTTCCAACACAATGTAACAATCCCCCCCCTCCCCAAGGAGCTCATTACTGGAAACCTTATTCACCGCGTGGGAAAACAACACAATAAATTGTGTTATTTGGCTACGGACTTCTATAAGGTGGAGGTCCTGCCCCAGTCGGGCAGCTCCGAATTCGAACGGGAAACCCGTTATGCCCTACCTCTCTTAATATACTAATAGGCTACAGTAGCCGCTTCCCATCAGGCGGGCCATGTGCTTGTTTGCCACTCTTGTGGTATATAAAAACTGCGACTGAATCTGTATACCACCGTATACCAAAATAGATTCAGAGTTATTAACAAAACCATGTCGCATTCATTCATTCAGTCATTTTTAATTGAAGTTAAGTATTTTTCAAGATGTTTGAACATGACTATATGACATGTGTACATATATGTATTTCTCTACATAATATTTAATGAAAAGGAAGTGTTAATAGATGAAAATATATTGAAAGTCAACTGGAAGTACTGCAAAGTACTGCGTAAGTAACACGATTTTATTTAAATAATTGATTGAAATCGTTTAGAATAAAGGCAAAGGAATCCTTTATGTAATGTCAAACGTCAATTTAGTTCCTTCACTCGTCCATGCAACAAAGGGTTGAGCAATTCAATGATCCTCATGGGTAGAGCTCCTCTCCTTTGAAGTATAAAATTGTACCTGACAAGACGTGTCATCATATATTTGAGGAGCATTACCTTTGTGGTCCCATTTAAGCCGTAAAAAGACACATGCGTTCTGTGTGAACCCTGGTCTGAACAAATTTGTTATTCAATAATTAATGGCCGTGGTGGCCGAGTGGTTCGAGCAGTTGCCTGCGACGCAAAGGTCGCAAGTACGAATCCCGACTGTACCAATGAGTTTTTCTGAACTTAAGTACAGTGATTATTCACACCACGAGCTTTACGGTGAAGGAAAACATCGAGGGGAAACCTGCATACGTCTGAGAAGAAATTCAAAGGCGTATGTATAGTCGTGCTTGAGTAACGGCGACGGACTCGCCATCTGTCACGTTGGCACCTAATATACCTCTGGGGGAAAGTGGGTGTGTGGGTATTACCTATACACCTCTGCCTACCCCTTCGGGGACCCTTGTGGGAAGGCGTGAGGATATATTATTATTATTATATAAGCGATATATTATTATTATCGCACAACGAGCTAAAATTTATGTACAGTGATTAGTCACACCAAGAGATTAACGATGAAGGAAAACACCGAGAGGAAAGTTTGAAAAGAAATTCAAAGACATGCATCGGAAACGTCGATGGACCTACCATCTCGCACTTTAAATATATTTCCGAAGAAAGTTTTGAAGTTGCAATATTCGCGTAGCGTGCAATTTATTCAAATCACTCGGCCGCGACGACTTACTCATCTAAATATCAATATAAAACTAACTATTAGCTCCCAATGAACCCTAATATTAGTACAAGAAATGCATTTCATCTGCGGAATTCATGAAAACAGAAAAGGTATCTGAGGAATTAATTTAACTTCACCTGATGATGTTCAACGCAGCGCAAAGTTGCATCTTTTGCTCGAATGGGTTTCTCATCGTGATGGAGTTCAAAGATGGTAATTGCTCCAGAGATGAACTTTCATAGACTGTTTAATGTATGGCTTCATTGTAGTTTTACTACTTTGTAATAATGTTTCCACTTGGATGTACCTTTTAAATCTTCACGGGAGTGTTGGCGGAGTGGTGAGTTTAATAGTCGCTTACAACGTTAAGATAGCACATTCAAACACCGGTTGTCTGTAACTATTAGCTTCTTTTGAACTCTTAGGATGAAGGACAACATCGCGAGAACACCTCTTACGTCTAGAAAGGACTTTTCAAAGACAGAAGTAGGCAGAAGTGCTATCAGTACCCACATATCACACCCTTACCTTAATTTTACCTACAGTTACAGATATTTTTAGATAAATAGTTCGTTGTATAGATAGCGATATTTTTGTATACCAAAAAGGTGTCAAACAGTCATATGATCCGCCTGATGGTAAGCGGTTACCGCTACCAAAGGACGCTTGCAACACCAAAGGTACACACTCGCGCTGCCAACCAATAAGAAATCACCAACTAACGCAAATTCTATAGAAATGTTCCTAGCATTTTACTTATAAACAGATTTCACTCCCCCAAAGAAGAATTATGTGAAAAGAAGTAGTGTTATAAATTCATATTATTATAATGTAAAGGCCACCAGATATTTCACTGGCATCATATAATGAATAATTTATATTCAGACGCGGCTCCGCATCAGCGGGTCCCCTTTTGTTTTCTGAGCAAATGACATGCTCTTCAGATTGTGAAAATAAGGAAAAAAAACGTGGAAATATATCATTGCATTGTACTGTTGATGTTTTATTGGTCCTTACAGTTATTGCGCTTTGAATACGAGGCCCGTTACTGGTTTACGGTCGCTTCAAGGTTAATGCTTACATTACGTGCTGCTTCGCTGGGCTTTTTGTTCAATTGGTTTATTTCTAATCTGTCAAATAAATCTGTTATTTTCCTTTTCAAGGGTGTAGCTCGCGCGTTACCAAACGTGTTACAAAGATGTTGGGAAAGTCGTTCCAGCTGTAAGTATATTTAGACCGTTACGGCGTGGACACGACTTCGGTCTATCGGTGGGCTAATTTCATTCATTAAAGTGTTTTTGTGTCTGTGAATCTACGGGCTTTTTCACGATCTTACCGTGGGGCGACGAGCGGAAAGATCAGATGTATAGAAATGTTTGCAGCCCGACACAAGAGCCGTTCCCGAAAACGCGCGCGGATTTCTCCGAGCGATTCGCTATAGCGGTGCGAAGAGCGGCAGGAACAAAAGTACAAGCAAATGAGTGTGACGACGTCACGATCCAGAGCATGTAGAGCAGTGTAGGAGTGGCAGACTCGGGGCGATGTAAAAAGTTTTTTTTTATCGACTATAAAGATTTCAAAATAACCTTAACATTAAGTACGAACGTGAGGTTGAGGGAAGATATAAAACAATGTTTCAATCATTAAATTTGCCTTTGAAATACCAAACTTTTGTCAGGTCATGCACTTTTTCCATCATAAAGAATATTTAGATTGCCGTGGTGGCCGAGTGGTTCGAGTAGTTGCCTGCAACACAAAGGTCGCAAGTTCGAATCCCGACTACCAATGAGTTTTTCTGAACTTAAGTACAGTGATTAGTCACACCACGAGCTTTATAGTAAAGGAAAACATCGAGAGGAAA
>JACCPG010002442.1:0-20345 GCA_016069955.1 Drepana arcuata | reverse complement strand
GCGAACGCTCAGGCTGTGGAATGAGCTCCCCGTTGAGGTTTTCCCTGGAGAGTGCAGCATGGAGTTGTTCAAGAAGGGTGGGAAAGGATTCCTGCAGGGTCGGCAACGCGCGCGTGATACCCCTGGTGTTGCAAGCGTCCATAGGCGGCGGTAACCGCTTACTATCAGGCGGACCGCATGCTTGTTTGTCACCCATGTGGTATAAAAAAAAATACCGTAAATGTATGTAGCAAAAAATATGTACCGTGTATACACGGTACATATTTTTTGCTGTCTGTCTGTCTGTTTGTTCCGGCTAATCTCTGAAACGGCTGGACCGATTTCGACGGGACTTTCACTGGCATATAGCCGATATAACAAGGAGTAACTTACTTTTATTTTAGAAACTGAACAATGGTTTTTTAATTAAAATTAAAAAATATATTGTATTTTGGTATATGTACCGTGTATACATCCATATGCAGTTAGTAAAAAGCAGTTATTTTAATATTACAAACAGACACTCCAATCTATACTAATATTATAAAGCTGAAGAGTTTGTTTGTTATATCATGTATGAGGGAATTGCTCCTCTTTAAAAGTTAAAAAAAAAAGTCCGCCACAGCATATGTCTATCTTTTAAGATTGACTCACTATAACCTTTTTTATGTCAATCAAGTCCACGATGGGCTCATGAACTGCTTAACCGATTACAATCAAATTTCCACAGCGTGTGCAGTTTGATCCAACAAAGAAAGGATAGCTTACATCACAATTGGACCCGATAGGCGGCGCTGCGATCGTGTTTCAGGAAATGTTACTTTTTCACCCGGGCGAAGCTGGGCGGGACAGCTAGTATCATTATATGTATAGATTAACATATCATCGATCGACCAATTCTGCACAACTAGCCTTCCCTATTGGGGTAGGCAGGGGTCACCCACCTCGTCTATGAACAGCACTCCTGGTATCATCTCAGCCTTGCCCTCCTCCCGCCACTCAGCGACCTTGCTGTTGATCTGTTCCCGGATCTCAGACTTGATCTCGCCAGTGTCCCCTGAAGAGCAACACATATGGTCAGAGCTGACCGCGAAGCTCTTGGTCGCGGGTTCGATTCCCGGTGAAGGTCGTTTGTGTAATGAACACGAGTATCTGTACTCTAGTGTTGGGTGTTCCGTCTTCAGGCCTTCCCACAAGGTTCACCGAAGGGGTAGGCAGAGTTGTGTAGGTAGTACCCTGACACCCACTTTCCGCTTTGTATGTTGGAAAAAAAGGTCGATAAAATAAAATTGTAGTCGTATGAAAGCGCTCAGTAACTCAACATAGATATATATATATATATATATATATATATAGAAATGAGCATATATATATATTATTATTAACAATATATATATTGTTAGAAATGAGCTAACTATGAGACTGCTAACTAAATCAATTGACATTTCTAACAATATATATTTATAACAATGGGCAGGACCTCCACCTTATAGAAGTCCGTAGCCAAATAACACTATTGTTTGTGTTGTGTTCCTACGTGGTGAATAAGGTTTACAGTAATGAGCTCCTTGGTGAGGGGGAGGATTGTTACATTGTGTTGGCAGCAGAGGGATTAGTCCCATTATGCTGCTAGTATAACTCTCCGAACACAGAGTGGCAACACGCAAGTGATTCTTCGGTATCGTGAGCGTAAATAGGCTACGGTAACCGTTTCCCATCAGGTGGGCCGTATGCTTGTTTGCCAATCTTGTTGTATAAAAAAAAAAGAATATATATTTTATTCAACGCAAGAAGCACTCATTGAACATCACACATTAAACTACATTGCCCACCAACATCCAGGTAACACAACCATACTGACCTGAGAACAGCGCCAGGAAGCCGTGTGTCCTGGAGTTGATCACGTCCACCTCGTGCAGGGTCACCGTGTGGACGACCTCCTTGCGCTTCTGCAGCTCTCCTTCGGGACACTGGACGAAGCGGGCTTGTTGACCTGGACAAATGGATCTGCTCATATAGGCATTCTTTGCTTAATAAATAATAATATATCCTCACGCCTTCCCACAAGGGTCCCCGAAGGGGTAGGCAGAGGTGTATAAGTAGTACCCACACACCCACTTTCCGGCAGAGATATATTTTCGGTGCCAACGTGACCTTTGTGTCTAGACATTTCTTTCATCGTCTTTAATTTTGTAGATTAGAATTAGATTATACTTTATACCGGTATTTAAAAGTAATATTATAAAAAAATGGGAAGTGTGGGAAATGTGGGAAGGCGTGAGGATATAATATATATATTAAAGCGTGGTGGTCCCCATGACCTTTCTCCTACCATTCCCCTTGAATAGTTTTTACTAAAATCTTACTAATATTATAAATGTGAAAGTTTGTAAGTTTGGATGTTTGCGGTTCTTTCACGGCCAAACGGCTGAACCGATTTGGCCGCAGGTATCGCAGTCAGGAGCTCTAACCACTAGACCAGACGGTCGTCTGGTCGGTCGGGCATAAACTAGTATAGTATAACAAAATATAACAAAAGTCTGCTAGTCCATACAAACATGAAGAAGAGGACCCACCAGTAGCATCATAGTCGCGAGCTCTGGCAAAACTTCTCCCCAACTTGTTGATCTTGCCAGTAGCTTTGTCTATGGTGATCACGTCGCCGGATTGTACCTGTACCAGAGACAATAATATCCTTAATCTACACTAATATTATAAGGAGGAAAACTTTGTTTGTTTGGTTGTAATGAATAGGCTCAAAAACTACTGGACCGATTTGAAAAATTCTTTCACTGTTGGGGAGCTACACTATCTCCGGTGAACATAGGCTATATTAAATTGGACCCGATAGGTGGCGCTGCGATCGAGTTTCAGGAATTTAACTTTTTCACCCGGGCGAAGCTATCCCTTTCTGTGTCTTAAGGTGGATTCGAGAATGGTTTAGATTTACAATTGGACCCGATAGATGGCGCTGCGATCGTGTTACGGGCAATTTAACTTTTTCACCCGAGCGAAGCTGGGCGGGACAGCTAGTAATATTATAAATGTGAATGTAAGTTTGTTTGTTACGCTTTCACGTCAAAACTACATAACCGATCATCATGAAACTCTGTACACATATTCTTGGAGGTATTAGAAGTAACATAGGATACTTTTAATAGATTTTTTTTTTACCAAAGATAAAAAAGTCACGCCGACGAAGTCGCGGGTACAGCTAGTAATATTATAAATGTGAATGTAAGTTTGTTTGTTACGCTTTCACGTAAAAACTACTTAACCGATTATCATGAAAGTTTGTACACATATTCTTGGAGGTATAAGAAGTAACATAGGATACTTTTTATTGAAAAAAAAAAGCCGGTTTACTGATATTTTTTACGGTGATGGCTTATAACCAGGATTAAGACATAGGCTACATTTGAATCCCGAAAGATTCAAAGCTCTAATATTATAAAGGCAAAAATATGTATGTTGCTCTTTCCATGCGAGCGAAGCCGCGGGCATAAGCTAGTATATATATACATACATACATACATATCATCACGCCAAGTCCCTAACGGGGTAGGCAGAGAGTATAGAGCGCCAGTTCTCTCTAGACTTACATACCTCTTTCGCTTCGTCCACATTCATCAGTCTCTTCATACATGCTCGTCGGTTTCGAGTACTCTTAACGTTCCCGTCCTTCAGAGTCCGATCTATATGATCCAGGTAGTTGGAACGTGGCCTTCCTCTGCCTCTTCTTGCACACACTTTTGCTTTGTATATCTGTTTCGTCAATCTTTCTTTCTTTCTAGTATATACATATATGTATAATGATGTTTCCTATGGCCTTAATTAAATTAAAAGCGTAGCTGCGTTTCTGTAATATATAAGAGATTTATTTACAAACAATGTTTATAACTTAGTACATACATACATACATACATATAATCACGCCTCTTCCCCGTAGGGGTAGGCAGAGACCACTTCTTTCCACTTGCTTAATTTTAATGATGGCCATGCATGGCAATGAATTGCTCCTCTTGTACAGAGATTATATATGTAACTACCCCTACGTAAAAGGGAACAAATGTTAAAAAAGCAAACCGGGGAGTTTGTTTCGCCGTTTCTTCTCCTGGCAGGTATTTTTTCTTGGAAACGGTGGTAACTTTAGTTTATATTAAACGTGACGTTCAATAAGTGTTCCCTGTGTCCCTTACGTTGAATAAAATATTTTGAATTTGATAGATTTTTTTTGATTTTGCTACGATCCTTACATACTTCTTTCGCTTCGTCCACTTCCATTATTCCCTTCATACATGCTCTTCTGTTTAGGGCACTCTTGACCTGACCTTAGTACGTTTTAAATACCTTCTCCTTCAAGAGGGAGTCAATCATCTTGGCCCCCATGTCGTAATTGGTCTCCATGTCAGTAGTCTTGAGCGTGAGTCGCCCGACGCGAGCGCCGCCACCGCCCGCCGCTCGCTCCACCACCACTTCCACCACTTCTCCCTCTATTATCTCTGACTCCTCTCTGGAAATAATTAATAATCAACGCTCAATAAAAAAAAGCCGTGGTGGCCGAGTGGTTCGAGCGGTTGCCTGCGACGCAAAGGTCGCAATTTCGAATCCCGACTGTACCAATGAGTTTTTCTGAACTTAAGTACAGTGATTAGTCACACCACGAGCTTTACGGTGAAGGGAAACATCGAGAGGAAACCTGCATACGTCTGAGAAGAAATTCAAAGGCGTATGTATAGTCGTGCTTGAGTAACGGCGATGGACTCGCCATCTGTCACGTTGGCACCTAATATACCTCTGGCGGAAAGTGTGGTGTGTGGGTATTACCTATACACCTCTGCCTACCCCTTCGGGGACCCTTGTGGGAAGGCGTGAGGATATAGAGGCCTATGTGAAATAAAAAGATTTTTATTTTGATTTTTAAGAGAACTGCCCCCTTTATGGTGAAATTAGCCGCCGAATTTTGAGAAAATCTACAGTTAATGTACGTACATACGCTAGGCAGAGTCCTCTCTGGACTGACAAATCTACATAAACTGTAGGAGTTTTTTTTTTTTTTTTTTTTGTAGTCTCTCGTAGCGTGAGTTCCGGGAACTTTTGCTACTTAACCGGTCAATGGCGAGACCTAGGCCTCCAGCCAGGTAAACTGTAGGAGTTTAATCATAGAGATGTTATAGTGCATGGAACGAAACGTAACACGTGTGATTGGTGCGTTTGGAAGGACGGAGGGACTTGCGTGAAAAATGGTGGGCCAGTCCTCATAAGCTTTTGTTTCCATGAAGTTATACAGTCAAGGGAATACTCACTTAATTCTGATGCCGATAGACTTCCTAATCGCTTGTGTCAGTGCCTCAGTCTTGCTCATTTCCAAAGAGTATATTTCTGAACCTAGAACAGAAAAATGATTAATCAAGTTTTGTTTTTTTAATCTTCATTCCTTCCGGAATTATATAAATATGAATATTTATTGTGATATGAATATAAATATTTATTATGATATGAATATAAATATTTATTATATTTATATTATTATTATAATTCCTTCCGCCTAGAGCAGTGTTTCCCAACGTGGGGTTCCACGCCCCACAGGGTTGCAAGTTGAAGGTTGAAGTTTAGGGGGCAATTTGAAAATGGACTCCACACAACTAGCCATTTGGAATTGGGTTAATTTAAAAAAAAAATAGAAATGAAAATATGTATGTATGTATGCATGTGTGTATGTATATAATTATGTATGTATGTATGTATGTGTGTGTGTGTGTGTATGTATGTATTTGAGTATGTATGTATGTATGTATGTATGTATGTATGTATGTATGTATGTATGTGTGTATGTATGTATGTATGTATGTATGTGTGTATGTATGTATGATGATGCGAAATAGAAATGAAAATATCTGGCTTGCTTTCTATAAGAGAGAGAGAGACAGACAGAGAAACATGCGACGCCGCACAGCTGACAATAGCTCACTATAGCTAAAAGTGTCGTGACAACTTTAAGTAAGAATTTTTTCCGTCTAGCCCCCTTTCACAACGCGCGATAAGGGGAGATCCACAAATTACGTGAGATGTTTAAGGGGGAGGGGGGGTCGAGTCAAATCTCATCTAATCTTACGTTGGAGAGAGGGGGGGTCTCGGCAAATATCACGCAATTTTTAATTTTTTTTCTTATTGAAACAAAAAAAAAACTATACTATTTTGACCCATTATCCAGATTCTAAAGTCGTCCCGGACAGAAAGTCGCCGTCGGGAATCGTAAGAAACTGTAGATTTCCGAAGAACCCAAAGATTCCCGACGGCGACTTTCTGTCCGGGACGACTTTACATGCTTAAGATTTAAGCATAACTGTAATACGATTAAGATCATTCACTAATTCATTCGAAAGAAAATGATTTCATTCATACTTCGACGTTATACATTACTACTGACTGTCAAACTACCATATTTGTTTTATACCAAATAGTTCAATTTAATCAGAGTTTACGATACAGTTTACAGTGTAGCCCGTCCTTTGTTTTCGCGCCACTGTCAGCCGAACGCGCGGCTCGATGAACGAGAGCGTACGAGCTGAATGGCAGCGACACACGGACAGGTTCCAACCTGTCCGTGTGTATCTGCTATGTGGAGTATATGCTCTCACTAATTTAAAATGAGTTATCAAGATTTTTATAATGCATACTCTACTAAAATCTCACGTGAGATTGGGGGATGGGGGAGGGGGTTGAATAAAATCTCACAACATCTCACCAGGGGGGGAGGGAGGGACAGAAAATTCAAAAAAACACCTCACGTAATTTGTGGATCTCCCCTAAGGAACTTCGTTCCAAATGGGAGCGACATTTTAGAAAGGTTAACATGGAGCATTTCCTGAAAAACGGTTAGGAAACACTGCTCTAGAGCCTACGTTAGGGTAGGCAGGCATTGAAAAAAGATACAGGCATTTGAAAGAAAACCCAAGCCATGGTGGCCGAGTGGTTTTTGTAGACTGCATGCTAAGATTGTAAGATTTCAATCAAATTTGCACACCGTGTGCAGTTTGATCCAACTTGAAAGATAGGATAGCTCACATCACAATTTATAGTCGCAATATTATTGTATTGCAAATTATCTGTCTATTATTTGACAGTCACAATTACCTGTTAGCTCTAAGCAATTCTAAGAGAGGTAGGGCATAACGGGTTTCCCGTTCGAATTCGGAGCTGCCCGACTGGGGCACGACCTCCACCTTACAGAAGTCCGTAGCCAAATAACACAATTTATTGTGTTGTGTTCCTGCGCGGTGGATAAGGTTTCCAGTAATGAGCTCCTTGGGGAGGGGGGAGGATTGTTACATTGTGTTGGAAGCAGAGGGATAAACCCATTATGCTGCCAACACACTGTAACTCTCCGAACACAGAGTGGCAACACGCAAGTGATACTTCGGTATCGTGAGCGTAAATAGGCTACGGTAACCGTTTCCCATCAGGTGGGCCGCATGCTTGTTTGACAGTCTTGTTGTATAAAAAAAAAAATATTCTAACAGATTGCGATATCTGTTGACTGGATTGAGTAAGTATTTAAATATTTATGTACAATGTAAAACTCAACAGCTTAGCTACAGCAACACGTGGCCGGGTCTGCTAGTAGGATATGGAACCTCACAACCAGAGTTTAGACTTACAATTAAATGAAGGCTCTGGCGGAAAGTGGGTGTGTGGATATGACCTATACACTTCTGCCTACCTTTTCGGGGACCCTTGTGGGAAGGCGTGAGGATATATTATTATTATAAGCATGGTTCCATGGAGAGCCGAGTGGTTCGAGCAGTTGCCTACGACGCAAAGGTCGCAAGTTCGAATCCCGACTGTACCAATGAGTTTTTCTGAACTTAAGTACAGTGATTAATAGCACCACCAGCTTTACGGTGAAGGAAAACATCGAGAGGAAGCCTGCATACGTCTGAGAAGACATTCAAAGGCGTATGTATAGTCGTGCTTGAGTAACGGCGATGGACTCGCCATCTGTCACGTTGGCACCTAATATACCTCTGGCGGAAAGTGGGTGTGTGGGTATTACCTATACACTTCTGCCAACCCCTTCCTTCCTAATTACTCTACATACCAGCCATACTGGTGAATGGAGTGTCAGGCCCCAGGGCCTGTGCGAGACCCATAGCTATGGCAGTCTTCCCCGTACCCGGTTGACCGGCCAGCAACACCGCTCGGCCAGCTATTTTACCTGATAAAAAAATGTTAATACCTGCTTTTAAAACCTTAAATTTGTTACATACATACATATCATCACGCCAAGTCCCTAACAGGGTAGGCAGAGAGTATAGAGTGCCAGTTCTCTCTAGACTTACATACTTCTTTCGCTTCATCCACATTCATCAGTCTCTTCATACATGCTCGTCGGTTTAGAGTACTCTTAACCTCTAATGTTGTAATGTTGTATGTATAGTCATGCTTGAGTAACAGCGATGGACTCACCATCAGTCACATTGACACCAAATATATCTTTGGCGGAAAGTGGGTGTTTGGGTATTATCTATATACCTCTGCCTACCCCTTCGGGGACCCTTATGGGAAGGCGTGAGGATATATTATTATTACATATTATACACGCAAGTGTGCCAGAGTGTTTGTTCTACTCCCACTCAAAAAGCACACAACAGAATTGGATAAAATTTGTCATAGAGGTAGTTTACTAGCTCCATTAACACACAGGATGTTATCTTCTAGAAGAATCTTCCAATGAAATCAATAAAATGATAGATGGAACACGTTACCATGGCAACCGGTTCTATCGAATAAATACCTTCTCGAATCATCTGTAGGATTACGCCGGCGGCCTTCCTGGCCATTTTCTGGCCCACCATGCCCTGGGACACTGCTCGGGGCTCCAGCGAGTCATCGAGACCTAAACCTCGTATATGAGAGTGTGCACCGATTCTCTCTATACGCGTTATAGACCGCACTTCTTGCACTTGCGCTGCCGCTATAGACTAGACACATAAAAAAAATTACTTAACTTCCTTTATCTTTGATACTTAATATTAGTGCTAGTTATAAGTAAACCTGTATGAGAAATAAATGTCTTAAGCCATGAAATAGCATTCCTGCTAAAAAAGTTAGGTTATAAACAAACCAATGCCGCCTTAAGTTTTCCTTACAAAACTTTATAATATAAATGTTTTGCTAATACTTACAGCCATTTTACAAGTATTGCGGTAACGATATTGTTGATAAATTAAATTTAGGTATAATTACTTTGGAAGAAAATTTGAGCGCGTTTGTATGTCGCTTTGACAACCAGCCAAACAATAGTGTATACGAGCGAAACAAAGCATTCATGTCATGTATCGATAAAAATAATACTTCAAAAAAATCGTTTTTTTTTTATATTTGCAAACCGTTGTACAATTATAATAGCCGTTATATAAATTATATAATTTATAATTATAATATATGGAAAATTAAAAAAAGATGAACAAGTTAAGTGACAATGATAGTACTGATTATCTTTTTAGAAATATTATATTTATCGTAAACCGATATAGTTTTAATCAATCTCCAAATGCTCCTTCGTCTGTGACGATTTATATCACATCCTGATGGAATGACAAGGATGTGGGTCTGTGTAACAGTATCCTGGCGAACCCTAGTTCTGACGATATAAAATATTTATTAAAATTATATAAGCGCAGATTTTAAGTACTTTTATAGTGTCCTCACGGAGTGACATAGTCGCTGTGCGACAAAACTCCTTTAATAAATAGAAAAAAATATATTATAGGTCTGTACCTATTTATGTGATTGGTGATTCTTTAAAATAACCCACATTTTCAGATTTAGTTAGTTATCTGTAGAGTGGGGTTAGTGTTGTTAGTGGAGTGTAGATTGGCGCGCAATTCGAAGTTCACATCACACAAATTTATTTATTTTAATTTAGAATGCATTCATTTGTGTTCAGATAGTTATTTGTATTTTTGAAATTGTGATAGGTAGTTTCTGGCGCCATGGATAAAGTGAAAATTCGTACAATTTACGAATATGGCTTCCCACGTGGAAGTATCGCTGCATTAACAATACGAAATATTAGCTACCAATTAGAAATGTGTCCCGCAAAGACTACTATAGATGTCCCGTCCACGTTGCTCACCGTACACGTGTACGGGACACGTTTTTAATGTTTCGAACGTAACACTGCTTCTATATACATTATTGATTCAACCGTTTTAAATCTGGAAATGTTGATTTGAAGAACAAACCTCGCTGTCGACTGTTTGCCATTGTGGATTTGTGGACAATTAACGATATATTAATGGCGGTACTGGAAGCGGATCCAACTCAATTTAAGGCTAAACTTGCTGCGGGAAAACTTATGTAGTAACTTCTGATGAACCAAATAAATAAATAAAACAATATTGAGCATTTGAATCAATTCGAAAGATAAATTATCCCCTTGTTAACGCTTTTAATACAGCTTACAACAAAGTTATAATATTTTCTCACGCTTTTCCATAAGTATTTTGGTTTTCCCTGGAGAGTACAGAATGGAGTTCTTCAAGAAGAGTGGGAAAAGATTCCTGCAACGCGCGAGTGATACCCGGTGTGGCACACATTCATAGGCGGCGGTAACCGCTTACCATCAGACGAGCCGCATGCTTGTTTGCCACCCAAGTGGTATAAAGAAAAGGTATAGGTAGTACCCACACACCCACTTTCCACCAGAGGTATATTTAAGGTGCCACAACGTGACAGATGGCGAGTCCGTCGCCGGTACTTTAGCACGACTATACATACGCCTTCAAATATCTTCTAATTGCTTCTCAGACGTATGCAGGTTTCCTCTCGATGTTTCCCTTCACCGTAAAGCTCGTGGTGTGCCTCACTGTAATTAAATGTAGAAAAAAAAACTCCTCACTCCAGTCGGGATTGGAACTCGCGCCGTTTGCGTGGCAGGCGGGTGCTGTGACCTCTCGGCCACGCCGCCTCCTCTTGTCCTGACGTATAAGTGGTATGGTATCGCAGTGCAGGCGCAACCATCGTTTCCTCTTGATTTTTTCCTTCACCGTAAAGCTCGTGGTGTGACTAATCAATGCGGTTTAATTCTAACGTAATAACGATTTGACATTTTTAATTTATGGATTTTAATATCTGAAATAAATGAATTATTATTATTAATAACGGACCGAATAATTCGATCGGATTTCGAGTATGTTAATAATTGAAAGTGTCAGGAAAAGACAAGTAGGAATTGAAAAAGCGTTAGCCATTTGAATTTTGAGCGGTAGCAAAACAATGTTATTTTAAAAAAATCTACGAGAAAATTCCATAACCTATTTCTAAGTGATGCCTCAAGGTGACAACATAACGATACTTAAGCCATAGTGCATCTCGCGTCACGTTCCCCTACTGAGCTAGTAACGAGACACTTACAATGTATGCAATGAAAACACTGCGCTACCATTGGTGTGAGCGAGAAAACTCGAATTCTAGCTAGAGTAGTGTCACTCGCAGAAAATAGAAGAGTTCTTCAAATATTTAATAGTGCACAATGAAAGGATGCTCATAAAAAATATAATAAAAGCATCCCAAGTTGTATTTTTTTTTCCATAATTCGAATAAAAAATACATCCGTTTTAATTATTTAATCTTTATAAGTTTCTGAAAAAAAAAAGTAAAATCAGATTTCAAACTATTACTCATTTTAATAATGTCGTCATTTTATTATCTATGGAGCTATTTGTTTTATTGCAACGTCATGAGGATATATTCACAATACTGTAACTTCTAGAAGACAACTGTTTTTTTTACGCACCTATAGTCTACCTACACTATAATTGAATAAATTTATAAATAAATGATTTAACTGTGCCCTGCGGTTTGAAAGAATATTATTTTATTTTAACACGCTTTTATTAGCTTGGGTTGTATCTATGTATCTAACTATGTATGTATGTAACGGAATCTTTGAGCATAATTTTCACCAGTTTCCCGAAGTATGATTAATTTGAAACTTTGCATACGTATCAAGGACCGATGACAATGCAATAATTAACTAAAAAATGAAAAATAAATAATAGTTTAAAAAAACTAAAAAAACACGCTTTTATTGCTAACCGAACTAAAAAATAGAAAATAATTTTAATTTCGAAGAGTTTATATTACAGTAGTAGAACATCGAACAATCAATCAGAATTTATCACCTCAAAATAAAATTATAATAGAGTTTAAGTTATTAACAAAAGAATTAAATTCAGTAAAAAGCGTGGGGTGCTTGATAAAGTAAATGTAACAATCATTCTATTGGCAACTATCTATGAGAGGAGAGTTATGAAAAGTAGTAAAATGCAACCCACGCTTTTTACTCTGAATTTAATTCTTTTGTTAATAACTTAAACTCTCGGCCACGCCGCCTCCTTTAGTCCTGACGTATAAGTGGTATGGTATCGCAGTGCAGGCGCAACCCTCGTTTCCTATCGATGTTTCCCTTCACCGTAAAGCTCGTGGTGTGACTAATCACTGTACTTAAGTTCAAAGAAGGTCATTGGTACAATCAAGATTTGTACTCATCACTTTTATTTTATCGGGTTTCAATCGCTATGTTAATTGGTGCTGACTATTTATTAAAAAAAAAAACAAAAAAACCGTAGTAACTCGTCAGCAAACTATATTTACGAGGGTTCAACACACCCACAAACAAAACTTAAAAATCACCCTTCGTTCGCGTACATCCGTAAACATTCACCTCTCCTTCCATCCCCTGTAATACCATATACACCCCTCTCTTTCTAACTCAATGTTGTATTGCAGCCGTCTCTCTCGCGCATAATCGATTTTCCCTCCATATTTTCCGCGACCCCAGCCCGAAGCTAACGTGGGCTTTGCGCCGAAAATAGCATTGTGGTGTGAATTGTGCAAAATAAATACATATTGTAAAAGTTTTGTATTAATTTCAGCTTTTAGTGTTCTTGCCTTAAAGTGAAACGCCATTCAGTGACTAAAAGGTAATGAATCCTTTCATAGTAAACATGTTTTTTTTTATTTTGTTTTTTTTTCGGAACGTATTGATTAATTCCAGTTGTACCTTGCAATGGTTAAACCCTGCTTTAATAAAAAAAATTAAAAATTATGAATTACACAAACTGTTGTCTATTCAGATATTTAAATTTAAATTTGGAAGACATCAGTAATTCCGTCTTCAAATAGAAACTCTTTGCTATAAGATTTAATATTTACAAAGAATTATCCGTTTACTTATTTTAAGTAGGTATTTTATAACGATATTTTATAATGGGCTGTACATGTTAATAATGATATGCACATAGTTTTTAGGTATATTGTTTTATAATCACTACGTCATTACCTTATTTTGACGCCTTAAATTAAATAACATGTTGACGTCTCTGATCTCGTGTGATTGCACTAAAAGCAATAAGCATCAAAACTGGCTGGCAGTACAATCTTTGAGCTTTATTTTTTTTTATTTGAATAATCGAGTTTTATATATTTCGTTGTTGTAGTTGGAGAAAACCCTTATAATAAAATTTAATTTTATGTGAGCCGTGGTGGCGTAGTGTTTCGTGTCAACGCAAATATTGCAAATTCGAACCCAGACTGTACCAATGGTGATTAGGCACACCACGAGCTTTACAGTGAAGGAAAAAATCGTGAGGAAACCTGCTTACGTTTGAGAAGAAATCCAAAGACGTATGTTTAGTCGTGCTTAAGTAACGGGGATGGTCTCGCCATCTGTCACGTTGGCACCTAAAATATATCTCTGGCGGAAATTGGGTGTGTGGGTATTACCTGTACACCTCTGCATACCCCTTTGGAGACCCTTGTGGGAGGTCGTCAGGAAAAATTTAATATGTATAAGAGTTTATTCTAAGGCTCGTACGTTACTCAAGCACGATTATACATACACCTTTGAATGTCTTCTCAGACGTATGCAGGTTTCCTATCGACGTTTCCCTTCACCGTAAAGCTCGTGGTGTGACTAACCACGGCACTTAAGTTCATAAAAACTCATTGGTACAGTCGGGATTCGAACTGGCAATCTTTGTGTTGCAGGCGACTACTTGGACCATTGGGCCACCTCGACTACTTCCTGTAAAATATTTATTAAATATGTCAGACATGTGACATCATCATCATCAACTGGGTAGGCAGATAGTAAAGAGCGTCAGTTCTCTCTAGACTTACATACCCCTTTCGTTTCTGCCACATTCATCAGTCTCTTCATACATGCTAGTCGGTTTCGACTACTCTTAACGTTCCCGTCCTTGAGCAACATGTGACATAGTAATAAATAATTAATATTTTAATTAAATACCACCTAAAATACTCTTGCAAGCTTACCAAGAGAATGGGAGTCCTTATGAAGCAATTAAAATTCAACATTTGAGTAGAAATTTAAAAGCCTAAGAGCCATCAACCTCTTTGATCCTCGCATATCCGGTCCGTAGATTGGTAATATCCGATCGACTATCGGAAACAGGAAATTGCGTTCCATGGAGCAAGATAATTGGATTTTTAGCTTGTTATCCGGTTGCGACGGACTTTTTTAATGAACCTACCTCTTCTTGATTATTTCCCTAGTATTACGCACACATACTATAGAGCATTATTAACATAGTTACATAATATAATACATATCCTCACGCCTTCCCACAAGGGTCCCCGAAGGGGTAGGTAGAGGTGTATAGGTAATACCCACACACCCACTTTCCGCCAGAGGTATATTAGGTGCCAACGTGACAGATGGCGAGTCCATCGCCGTTACTCAAGCACGACTATACATACGGCTTTGAATGTCTTCTCAGACGTATGCAGGTTTCCTCTCGATGTTTTCCTTCACCGTAAAGCTCGTGGTGTGACTAATCACTGTAGTTAAGTTCAGAAAAACTCATTGGTACAGTCGGGAATCGAACTTGCGACCTTTGCGTCGCAGGCAACTGCTCGAACCACTCGTCCACCACGGCATTATATATATATATAATATAATATAATATAATATATCCTCACGCCTTCCCACAAGGGTCCCCGAAGGGGTAGGCAGAGGTGTATAGGTAATACCCACACACCCACTTTCCGCCAGAGGTATATTAGGTGCCAACGTGACATATGGCGAGTCCATCGCCGTTACTCAAGCACGACTATACATACGCCTTTGAATTTCTTCTCAGACGTATGCAGGTTTCCTCTCGATGTTTTCCTTCACCGTAAAGCTCGTGGTGTGACTAATCTAATATATATATATACATAGTTATAAGCCGATCATTAACCCTTAGTTTTAATATACATAATTTTAGTGGTCGTTTTAGAAGTCAAATTGTAATATACTTTTTTTATTGTATGTGTGCATGCACCGATTGAGAAGAAACTTTTTTTATCTATCTATCTATCTATTGTGACTGTTTGCTGAAGTAACGAATGACACATATTAATATTAATAATATTAATAAAATATATATCAAAATATCAATAGCATTTTCATACAAAAAAGTTCAACTGCAAAAATATAGGTTCAATTCAATGGGAGCAGAGCGGAACCGTACTAAGCTGAATGCGAGGGAAAAAGACGCGATTATTCCGACGCAAGGATGCGTGGTCCTTTGAGCTCTTAATGACAGGGGAGGCTGAATGCCTTGTTTTCGTTACCACTTTTTTCCTCTCTAAATGGTTATTGTTCCGTGGCGGGAAAATTAATATTTCCACAAGCTTTGAAGGCTTTACCGCCTTTGAAATGAACTCCCTTCTTATCTTTTACTGCCGACTACAAAGGAGGGTTTATTTGCACTCAGGTTGGATTTAGTGCGCGCTTTTTTAATGAAAATATCTCGAGGAACTTTAAAAAAACAATAACAAATTAGCAATTTTGCAATATGTTTTTTTTCTATTTGACATTTAGATAAAGTTACTTAATGCTCAATGTCAATAAAAATATAAAGTGCTTAATTTGAATTTAAGAATCGAATGGAAGGTTCGAGTTTAATCTCTAATTGTTGGTTTAATTTATATATCGAAAGATAATACAATTTTTAAAATCAGTTGATTAGTTAAAATTAATTATTGAGTCGAAACTTCTTAGTTCATCCACAACTATAGCGCCATCTATCGCGTATTGGTTGAACTACTGTTACGAAGAGTTCGATTAACGAAGTCTTAATACTTTTCTGCTTTCAATACAGGTCCAGGCATGCCGCGGATGTCGTGAGATGGACGGCATACAAATGGAACCGATTGGCAAGTATAAGGCCGAGAGAAACGGCTCTGCTAAGGGTAAGAACTCATTTATTAACTTGAGAGTTGTTTACTGTAAACCGATAGATGGCGGTAGACACTAATAAAGCAGTGATTTGAAAATTAAATAATCGACAATTGAGAACAATGGTATAGCTATTCGACTAATTATATATACATTTACAATAAACATATTAAAATAAATATAATAATACGTATGCGTTTGGAGTCGAAACTCTAGGGCCGTGGGGACCGGATGCTCTTCATTTTTATAGGGATGTCTCGAGGAAACTCTTTGAGGCCTCCCGTGACAAGAGGGCTGGCGAATATTTCGCTCAGCGAATCAGCATTGCCATACAACGTGGCAATGCCGCTAGTCTTCTTGGCACCCTTCCGCGTGACACAGATTTGGGTCATTCATTCTATTTATAGTTAGTTTATATTTATTATTACTTTGTCTCTTCTATATGTTATAAATAAATATACAATCATAATACGTTACTTAATTAAATTGCGTTTGACGACCTTCCGGTCTAGTGGTAAGAGCTCCTGACTGCGAAACATGAGGTCGCGGGTTCGAACCCCGCTGAGACCAAATATTTCTGCTATCCTATCTTTTAAGTTGTATCAAACTGCACACGGTGTGCAAATTTGACTGAAATCGGTTAAGTAATTTAGGAGCCCATCGCGGACAAACAACGTGACGCGTAATCTATATATATATATATATATAGGAGATCCCAGTTTTGAACTGACTCATCACGAAATCTCAGGAACTATAAGGCCGATTGACTTGAAATTTGGTAGAAGTAGTCCTTACGCGGTGTAGAGGTCAGCTAAGAACGGATTTTATGGAACTCAACTTTTTTTTTAAACACGTTTTTCAACTATTGCCATAGGGGAAGTAATAGTAGACAAAACGTGTTTTTGACGTGACAACGTCTTAAATTAGGTTGCGGCTGGGAGTCACTTATGAAAAAGTGTAACGCCCGGTAACGTTACGATGAGTCACCGAACGAGAGAGAGGCCCGCCGAATGCGTTTATAGGTTATGTCATACTATTGATAAATGTTGATAGTGTTAAGTAAATTATTAGTTTAAAATTAATTAATTAATTAATTAATTATTATTTTACAAATTTTCATTAATTTCAAATTTATTTAGCAAAAATTTGAACCTTCGATCTGAATAAATGTTTTGATTTTCGAATTGATAAAAAGACGTTGTCACGTAAAATCTTCGCCCGTAAAACCGACTTTATTTTTTTACTTTTTCATCCGGGCGAACCTGGGCGGGACAGCTAGTTTATATATATTAATATTTGCCCAAATATGTTTTATCTTTTGTAGCAGCAGCTTGGCGGAATATGGTTGACCAAGATCTTGACGATGTGGCATTCCTGGCTGGTGAGTTTCAATCAATACTCAAAGTATTAACTATTTCATAACATTCCAACTGCCTGGACAATAGTGTTATTTGGCTACGGACTTCTATAAGGTGGAGGTCCTGGTCCATCTCTCATCACGCAGGCTTTCTAATGTCCAAACTAACGTAACATACATACATATCATCACGCCAAGTCCCTAACGGGGTAGGCAGAGAGTATAGAGCGCCAGTTCTCTCTAGACTTACATACCTCTTTCGCTTCGTCCACATTCATCAGTCTTTTCATACATGCTCGTCGGTTTCGAGTACTCTTAACGTTCCCGTCCTTCAGAGTCCGATCTATTTGATCCAGGTAGTTGGAACGTGGCCTTCCTCTGCCTCTTCTTGCACACACTTTCGCTTTGTATATCTGTTTCGTCAATCTTTCTTTACTCATCCTTTCTATATATCCAAACCAACGTAACATGCCTTTCTTCATCTTTACAATCACGCCCTCGTTCACGCCAGTTGCTTTGCGAATCTATTTGTAGATATTTTATATAGAGGAAAGATTTGTATGTAAGTATGTTTGTAAGGAATTGGCTCAAAAAGTACTGGACTTATTTAAAAAATGACTTTACTATTTGAATGCTACTTTATCACTGATTAATATAGGCTATTAAAGTTGCAAGAAAAAAAATATTTTTTCTTCCAAAATGTTTAAAAATAAATGTCCAAGCCGGGACGGGCCGCTAGTTATTATTAATATCCATATTGTGTTTAGACACCGACAAAGCCAGGGAGGCCCGAGAGCTGCATGAGACTCCAGTGGCGGTGTGCTCACAAAGGCGGGCCCTTTGTCTTGCCACGCTAGTAGTCAGTGCTATGGTGGCGACTGCTCTGCTTGTGGTATACGCCACGCCACAGCCAGGTAAGGTCCTCACGCCCCACAGCGTCCCCGAAACACCACACACACCTACTTTCCGCCAGAGTTACATTTTAGGTTCCAAGGTTTAGATGGCAAGTCTAACGTTACTCAAGCACGACTATACATACGCCTTCAAATATCTTCTAATTGCTTCTCAGACGTATGCAGGTTTCCTCTCGATGTTTCCCTTCACCGTAAAGCTCGTGGTGTGCCTCACTGTAATTAAATGTAGAAAAACTCCTCACTCCAGTCGGGATTGGAACTCGCGCCGTTTGCGTGGCAGGCGGGTGCTGTGACCTCTCGGCCACGCCGCCTCCTCTTGTCCTGACGTATAAGTGGTATGGTATCGCAGTGCAGGCGCAACCCTCGTTTGCTCTCGATGTTTTCCTTCACCGTAAAGCTCGTGGTGTGACTAATTACTGTACTTAAGTTCAGATAAGCTCAGTGGTACAGTCGGCATTTAAACTTGAGATCTTTGTGTAGCAGGTAACTCGAACCATTCGGCCACTTAAGCCCGGCACACGGCTCTCTTAAGAACACAACACTAGCAGTGCCATTTGTGTGCGACCTTCTGTAAGGTGGAGGTACTGCCCCAGTCGGGCAACTGCTATTGTGGACGGGAGATCCGTTGTGGCCTACCTCTCTCCAGCTGCTCGTTAGCACCACCCGGGGATCACGTGTGAGGTATCGAGGGTGTTTACGGACGCGAGCAGCATCAACCCAACGTATCCAGGAGCAGTGCCATTTGTGTGCGACCTTCTGTAAGGTGGAGGTACTGCCCCCATCGGGCAACTGCTATTATGGACGGGAGATCCGTTGTGGCCTACCTCTCTCCAGCTGCTCGTTAGCACCACCCGGGGATCACGTGTGAGGTATCGAGGGTGTTTACGGACGCGAGCAGCATCAACCCAACGTATCCAGGAGCAGTGCTATTTAGGGGTCTTGCCCCGCACCGATGCGAACATTCATTGAAGACATTCTCAATGGAGGACGATAGATAGGACGATCGAAGACAATGAAATTTTACATCTTCACAGACTGTCCTTGCGCTGGTGTGGCGACACTAATACCAGGACAACCACCGACGGACTCTGAAACCAGTGCAGCAGCAGCTAACAAGTATGTACATATCATCACGCTGAGCCCCTCACGCTAGGCAGAGAGAGTAGAGCGCCAGTCCTCTCTAGACTTACAGACCTACATACATATCATCACGCCGAGCCCCTCACACTAGGCAGAGAGAGTAGAGCGCCAGTCCTCTCTAGACTTTCAGACCCACATACATATCATCGCGCCGAGCCCCTCACGATAGGCAGAGGGAGTAGAGCGCCAGTCCTCTCTAGACTTTCAGACCTACATACATATCATCACGCCGAGCCCCTCACACTAGGCAGACAGAGTAGAGCGCCAGTCCTCTAGACTTTCAGACCTACATACATATCATCACGCCGAGTCCCTCACGCTAGGCAGAGAGAGTAGAGCGCCAGTCCTCTCTAGACTTTCAGACCTACATACATATCATCACGCCCAGTCCCTCACGCTAGGCAGAGAGAGTAGAGCGCCAGTCCTCTCTAGACTTACAGACCTACATACATATCATCACGCCGAGCCCCTCACGCTAGGCAGAGAGAGTAGAGCGCCAGTCCTCTCTAGACTTTCAGACCTACATACATATCATCACGCCGAGCCCCTCACGCTAGGCAGAGAGAGTAGAGCGCCAGTCCTCTCTAGACTTTCAGACCTACATACATATCATCACGCCGAGTCCCTCACGCTAGGCAGAGAGAGTAGAGCGCCAGTCCTCTCTAGACTTACAGACCTACATACATATCATCACGCTCTG
>JACCPG010002441.1:0-13957 GCA_016069955.1 Drepana arcuata | reverse complement strand
TGGGGAGGGGGGGAGGATTGTTACATTGTGTTGGAAGCAGAGGGATTAAACTCATTATGCTGTCAACACAGTATAACTCTCCGAACACAGAGTGGCAACGCGCAAGTGATACTTCGTTATCGTGAGCGTAAATAGTTTACGGTAACCGTTTTCCATCAGGTGGGCCGTATGCTTGTTTGCCACTCTTGTTGTATAAAAAATAAAACAGATTTTGAACAAAAATAATTTGTTTTGAAATACTTTTAATTTCGACTGTACTGAATAAGATATTAGAGAAATATTGGTGAAAATATCCGTGATCTTAAAATTCGTTTTCGACGTAATTTGAATGTCTTGGATAACAACCGATATTGGTAAATTTGGTGGTAATCTGAAGATGAATATCGAATCGAAGGACGTGTATTTGAATATTAATTACTTCAAATTAAAGGTTTCATGTAACTTTCATAAGTTTGAAAGATTATTTAAAGCCTAAATCTATTAACCTAACCTGGTATAGGTTAGGTTAATAGGTTATATTTTTATAAAAATAAGGTAAATCATATTTTAAAAGAATAATAATAACAGTGATTTTATCTACACCTTCTTTATTATTATTATATTTTAATATTATAAAGAGGAAATATCGGATTGTTTGTTTTGAATAGGCTCCGTATCAACTGGACCGATTTGAAAATGGGGTGGGCTATATTTTTTTTTATAAAAATAATTTTGTCCACCCTAAAACTAAACCGGGACGGACCGTTGCAAATAAGATCGATATTTATTATAATACAAAACCTAACAACTAACGCGGGTCGACCATCCAGACAAATTTGGATGTTGTGACCTTATCAAATATAGCTCATATTCGCCTGTACACCATCGGGCCATCAAATTAGCGCTCTCCCAACTATACGGAAGCGTTCAGTTTAATAACAAGCATGTTACTCAATATCAACAGGTTACATCGTGACGTTTGAGGGAGAGGCCTAATCGACCGTTTATCTGCTTTGGTCATTCATTACTTAAGTTATAATTAATTGCATTGAACTGTCCTTATGGTGGCATAACGTTAGGCTTATAGACACGTCATAATGGTTATGTCATTAGTGACATAAGAATTAAGACGTGCTTTTGCAGCAATAAGTCAAGATTGTTTAAGAACTATGTAAAATTAAGGTAATTTTTGCTGTCTTGTAAAAAGGAACATAAACTACTGTAAAAGCTCTCAGGGTGACCGAGTTTGTGTGCGAAGTCTACAATATTAATAATAGTATTGCCATACGTAATAACATCACGCCAAGCTCTTTACAACATCCTTCTCTCACAGTAGAGCGCTAATTTCCTTTCTCGAGACCCACGAAAGAGGTCTGTAACCTCATTCGCTTTATTCCCATTCATCAAACTCTTCATACATGCTCGCCGGCTTAGAGTACTCTTGACGTTCCTTGAGTGTCCGATTTGATTTGATGTAGGTAGACTAGGTAACACTAGACTAGGTAAGACTAGGTTAGGTAATCTTAGGTTCTCTATAACTAATCAAATCAAATCAAATTTATTTACTTTAACGTAAGGGATACCGTTTCCGAGAAAAAAAGAAAGGGGGTAGTTTATTACGGGTAGAAAAACATTAAATTTACATAAATGGAGAAATGCCATGCATGACTACCATTGAAATAATCAGATGTTGTATAATAAGCTTTTAGATTTTGTTTACGTGTAATGAGAGATTTAATTCTACAAAAGGGTAATTAAACAAATTTGGTTATCCTATTATCCTGGGTTGTAACGTAAGTGACAGCAGATGTCAGTTCCGGCACACTCCAATTTTATTTATTTGTAGATAAGCCCTCGTGGCCGAGTAGTTAGAGCAGTTGCCTGCCACTCAAGATTGCGAGTCCGAATCCCGACTGTACCCATTGAGCTTTTGAAATTAAGTGCAGTGGTTAGTCACACCACGACCTTTACGGTGAAAGAAAACATCTAGAAGATACCTGCATACATCTGAGAAGCATATGGCAAAATTCAAAAGCTTATGTAGTCATGCTTGAATAACGGCGATGGACTCGCCATCTGTCACGTTGGCACCTAGAGTATATCTCTAGCGGATAGTAGGTGTATGGAGACGCTTGTGGGAAGGCGGGCAGATATATTACTATTTTTAAAATCGAGAAATTTTTAATTCTAGAGCAAGTGAATGAATTTGTATATCTTGGAAGCATGTTCACACGAGATGGAAAGTATGAAAAAGATATTGAAAGAAGGATAACTGCCGGAAATAAGGTGAATGGAGCCATGTCGGCGTTGATGGGCAGTAAAAGTCTGAGCAAGAATGCTCGAGTTGCTGTCCACAACGCGATATTGGTACCTACCTTATTGTATGGCAGCGAATCCTGGTATGTCAGAGGAAGTATGAAAATATTACCGTGAGTTGAGATGCGATCTCTTCGAAAAATGTATGGCGTAACGTTATTAGATCGAATCCGCAATGAAGAGATTCGCAAATCAACTGGCGTGAATGAGGGCGTGATTGTAAAGATGAAGAAAGGCATGTTACGTTGGTTTGGACACATAGAAAGGATGAGTGAAGAAAGATTGACGAAACAGATATATACAAAGCAAAAGTGTGTGCAAGAAGAGGCAGAGGAAGGCCACGTTCCAACTACCTGGATCAAATAGATCGGACTCTGAAGGACGGGAACGTTAAGAGTACTCGAAACCGACGAGCATGTATGAAGAGACTGATGAATGTGGACGAAGCGAAAGAGGTATGTAAGTCTAGAGAGAACTGGCGCTCTATACTCTCTGCCTACCCCGTTAGGGACTTGGCGTGATGATATGTATGTATGTATGTTTAAAATCGATCGGAAACAAGGATAGGAACGTCACACACTGATGAAAGTGGACGAAGCGAAAGAGGTATGTAAGTCTAGGCAGAACTAGCGCCCTACTCTCTCTGCCCACCCCGTTAGGGACTCGGCGTGACGTAATGTATTTATGTACAAATTTTTCTACATCGAGCTATATATAGGATTCCACAGATAACATTCATGGGTACATAACAGTGATAGATTAAATAATACGGTAACAAATCACAAATACTGGTTTCCTTACCGTAAACATGTCTTCGAGTTGTTCTTGCACGCATTCGCTCCACGCTGCGCGGTTCGAGCGCGCGTCTCCCGCGGCATCTAGGTCATGCAGTTATTTCGTGTTTCAATATAATGTCACATAGAGTTTGCTATAAAATATTGTATAGTGTTGCTTGTGAACTAGTGAAGTGAAGTGATCTCAGTGGATTTGGGGGTATACGGAAGGTAAGTGCATTGAGAAAATTGTTTACGCCTTCGGATAATAATAAAGATTATTTCGGTCAAAGCCGGGAAGTTCAAGAGTACTCGAAACCGGCGACATGTATGAAGAGACTTATGAATGTGGACGAAGGATGAAGGTATGCAAGTCTAGAGAGAACTGGCGCTCTATTATCTCTGCCTACTGTCGGCGTGGTGTGTTTTATTGTCTATATCTTCACGCCTTCGTACTAGGGTTTTAGAATGGGTAGGTAGAGGTTTTAAAACTCCCTCTTTACGATAGGGAAATAAATAAACGGTGAGTCCATATCACGGTTCCTGAAACACTATTATTCGATTATTAGGTACTATATTTTATCATGCAGGTCTCATCTCGACGTTTTCCTACACAGTAAAGCGGGTTGAAAAACTTCATTCACACAGTCGGGAATCGAACCTGCAATCTTGATAATGCAGACGACTACATCGTTTTAAATGATTGAGTGACAGAGATCCAATGTAAGTCAGAAGATGAGTGGTATTTTGTTCTGCCTACCGCGTGATTATATTTGTATATTTTCCATGTTCAGTATTCCACGAACGACTCTGGGTCAACATTATTAAGTGTATTATTTTGACTAAATTAAGTGTCTAGAGATTTTGGTACACTTTCCAACATGTTGATTTTATTTTAGAAATCTTATTCAAGTGCGTAAAACTATCGAAAATAAGAATTTTGTGAATCATTACAAGCAATACCGTGGCTACGCATGAGTACTTAGCACCTATGAGCTTAGCACTCATAAAGTGACCACGCAAAACAAATTTGACCGGCTATCTTACATACATACATATCATCACGCCATGTCCCTAACGGGGTAGGCAGGGAGTATAGAGCGCTAGTTCTCTCTAGACTTACATACCTCTTTCGCTTCGTCCACATTCATCAGTCTCTTCATACATGCTCGTCGGTTTCGAGTACTCTTAACGTTCCCGTCCTTGAGCGTCCGATCGATTTGATCCAGGTACCTGCTTTTGACTATTAAAGCCACTAAGATACCAAAGCAGAGCAAGGGTTAAAAATTAAGTTAAATACTCTACTAGGTTAGCTCTATCGGACACTTAAGAACATAAGCATCAAGAGTAATCTAAATCGGCGAGCGTGTATGAAAAGATCGATATATGTGGATGAAGCAAAACGTCTGAAAGTGCTTACACAGTGAGGTACCTAGTTAAATATATTTAACTGCCTGAAAAACTAATTTGTAGAAGTATTATAATATAATAATATATCCTCACGCCTTCCACAAGGGTCCCCGAAGGGGTAAGCAGAGGTGTATAGGTAATACCCACACTGCCACTTTCCGCCAGAGGTATATTAGGTGCCAACGCGACAGATGGCGAGTCCATCGCCGTTACTCAAGCACAACTATACATACGCCTTTGAATTTCTTCTCAGACGTATGTAGGTTTCCTCTCGATGTTTTCCTTCACCGTAAAGCTCGTGATGTGACTTATCACTGTACTTAAGATCAGAAAAACTTATTGGTACAGTCGGGATTCGAACTTGCGATCTTTGTGTCGCAGGTAACTGCTCGAACCACTCGGCCACCACGGCTCTATTAGAAGTCTCTAGTAGAAGTATTATATATAACTAATTGTAATCAGGATGTGCGCGTTACTTGCGTTTAGCCGGTGTTTAATTCAAAGAAATAGCGGTGTTAAATTCAAGTATAAAAAGAGTTAATTTAACCGCTGCGTTGGTAATTAACCAACGTATACGTAACTTAATCACCATATTTTTAAGTGGATAGCCACCGTTTGCGGTTCATATTGTGGAAGCCCACTGACTTACTCGCATCTAAACTATGCCACTGGAAATATATGCGCGTTTTTTTATCATATCACGCTGGGTTACGAAGTAGGCAGACCATAGAATCTCTCTCAATAGACTCCCGCACTTAAACCACATTAGTCTTTGGCTAATGTGACGCGAAGGTTGAGGTCGCGGGTTCGATTCCCGCTGAGGGCAGACATTTTTGTGATGAACACGAGTATTTCTACCTTAGTCTTGGATGGCCTATGTATTTATGTATATAATAATAATAAATAAATACCCTGGACAATTCCACACAAATTGACCTAGTCCCAAAGTAAGCAAAGCTTGTGTTATGGTAACTAGACAACGATATATTTAATTATATAGATAGATATATACTTAAATACATAGGACATCCAAGACTAAGGTACAAATATTCGTGTTCATCACACAAATATCTGCCCTCAGCGGGATTCGAACCCGCGACCTCAAGTTTCGCAGTCAGGAGCTCTAACTATGTATGTCTAGCTCTATATATGTCTCTATATAAGTATGTATATCGATGTCTAGTTTCCATAGTAGGTATAAGCTTGCTTAGTTTGGGCCTGAGTGGCTTTGAGTGGAATTGACTTTATTTGGAATTGTATTTATCCAAATTTATTATTATTTATTTATGTATTAGTCCCTTCAAACATGCTTGCCAGTTTCTAGTAGTCTCGATCTTACCTACCTGTCTGTCTGTTACCTATTCACGCCTAAACTACAGAACCGATTTAAATGAAATTTGGTACAGAGATAGCCTAGAGCTTGAGGTAGGACATAGGCTACTTTTTAATACGAATAAGGGCTGTAAGGGGTGGCAATAGGGGATGAAAGTTTGTATGGAAGTTACGTCGTTTTTGAAGCTAGAAGCTTGAACCTTATTTTTTTGTATTATTATACATATAAATTAATATTACATTCTAAGTTGGTAAAAAAATTACACTTTATTTAGAAAAAAAATAATGCTGCTTAATATCACTTTTCCGCGCGGACGAAGTCGCGGGCAGAGCGAGTAGCAATCGTTTTGATTTAGGTATACTTGGTAGTTTTTCCACACACCCACTTTCCGCCAGAGGTATATTAGGTGCCAACGTGACAGATGGCGAGTCCATCGCCGTTACTCAAGCACGACTATACATACTCCTTTGAATTTCTTCTCAGACGTATGCAGGTTTCCTCTCGATGTTTTCCTTCACCGTAAAGCTCGTGGTGCGACTAATCACTGTACTTAAGTTCAGAAAAACTCATTGGTACAGTCGGGATTCGAACTTGCGACCTTTGCGTCGCAGGCAACTGCTCGAACCACTCGGCCACCACTGCCTTTTCCCTGCCACATATCGAGTCTATAAGAGTCTCCAAATCGATACAGGGACCAAAAAAAAACAATAATTGGTTAGCTAAGCGTTGTAGAAGTTCAGTGACACGCCTTCGCCTAAGGGTTCCCGAAGGGGCAGGCAGAGGTGTATAGGTAATACCCACACACCCACTTTCCGCCAGAGATATATTTTAGATGCCAACGTGACAGATGGCGAGTCCAGTAGAGAACAATTCTATGTGTATATTTAAAGATGACGAGAATCGAATTCCTTTCAACACGTGTACGCCATTTGGCTGTAAAACTATTGTTAGTCGACGTCTTCAGTTGTACAACAGTAAACATTAACTCCACGGGACAACAATTTGTCATTCGTCATTCAATATTGTTTTCAATGCTAATTTATACATCATTATTTCAGCCACATTCAACACTTACAGTGACAATGGCTCACAATTTGCTACATTTAAAACGCAATATTTATTACGTACACCAAGGAGTGTTAATTTATTTTTGTGTTATTGATTCAAGGATATTAAGTCTTCAAAAGAATATTCTTTATAATCTACATTCTTATTGTATGAATATACGAGTCACGTATTTCAATGCATGTAAGATTTTTTGGGAGCTCTCCTATTGCCATCATAATTGAAGAATAGTAATAAATATAATATATCCTCACGCCTTCCCATAAGGGTCCTCGCAGGGGTAGGCAGAGGTGAATAGGTAGTACCCACATACCCATTTTCCGCCAGAGATGTCTTAGGTGCAAACGTGACAGATGGCGAGCCCGTCGCCGTTACTCAAGCACGACTATACATGCGCCTTTCTTTCAATTACTCCTCAAGTGTATGCAGGCTTCCTCTCGATGTTTTCCTTCACCGTAAAGCTCGTGGTGTGACTAATCACTGTTCTTAAGTTCAGAAATACTCATCGGTACAGTCAGGTTTCGAACTTGCAAACTTTCGGCCACCTGCCGGCCTGTGTGGGGAAATGTGTTTTAACTTTGAAAGAGTTCTATCCACGTGAAGATGAGCGCTAGGGATGCGCAAAACTAGTTGTATTCGTAATTTTAATGTTGTTAGCATGGCGGCATCGCCTGCAACTGGAGCGTGTCCAGTTTTGAGCGCACGCGCAGCTATACCGTACGTGTGTTGTAATTGTAACAGGCTAGACATTTTTTAAAAGGCTGGTTTGTAAAATTGCCTGGTTCATAAAGATTAGATCTGCGAATACTTTTAAGATGCTTGCTGCATTGTTGCTAATTTCTGGGCACGTTGTCGCGAAATAACGTGAAATACAATTGTCTTTTGTAAATATTGTTAATTGTTGTTCTTGTAAATGAAGATGTTCTTGTTTTAAGGAGTCGCCTACAGATATCATAAATACCAATTTATATTATGTTTTCTGCAAATAAATGTTTTTTATTCAATAAAAATCCTATCCGCGCTATTTTATAAAACCATAAGTTTTTTCTGCATTTACGTACAGTGTCTTATCACACCAGCTTAGGCAAAATGCTTTTCCAGTAGTTTTTTCCGTCCCTGATTGTTTCCTAGAATATAGAATAGCATGAACGCTTACAGAAACGGTTTGGAGGAAAACATCGAGAAGAAGCATGCATAACTTTCAGAAGAACGAATAGTAGATCGAAAGTTTGGGGAAAATAAAGCAGTTATAATTTCTAGCCAAGCGTAACTTAACAGTTTACTAGAAACGGAATAAAAATTTACCTTTACTCAAATTACATATCATGAAGAGATTTACAAAGCAACTGGAGCGAACGAGGGTGTGATTGTAAAGATAAAGAAAGACATGTTACGTTGGTTTTGACATATAGAAAGGATGAGAGAAGAAAGATTGACGAAATAGATATACAATGCGACATTGTGGAAAGAAATGGCAAAGGAAGACCACGTTCTAACTTCCAAAATCAAATCGATCGGAAACTCAAGGATGTGAACGTCAACAGTACTCAAAACCGGCGAATATGTATGAAGGGACTGTGGAATGTGGGTGAAGGGAAAGAGGTCTGTAAGTCTAGAGAGAACTGGCGCTCTACTCTCTCTCTGCCTTCACCGTGAGGGACTAGGCGTGATGTATGTATGTACGAAAGCTGTGCTTTGAAAGTATTCGGAAGGAAATCGTGCTTCGTGCAAGCCAGTACCGTTCTTAGCTGGCTTTATTGTAGAAAGGAATGTCAGTGGCCAAGGTCCAAGAACATCTACCGTTTAATGGCCAAGTGGATCTCTACTTTCAATGTTACCTTTTCGAGGTCGCATTTCGTAATTACTGTGGCAGAAATAACTAAAAAAATTTAAATTTTCGGCCCGTTTTTAAGCGTAATTATAGCGATTTTATCATAAATGACTTAAATATATGGTTATTTAAAATATCCTTAGTACTACTTCTTCTTCTTTACATAGTATACAGTGTAATTGCTTCCGCTGTCAGTTTGCTAAGATCTTTTAATATATTCAATGAATATTAATGCAGTTTCCAGCAATATATAAAGTGATTCAAAAGGAAGATTTATATGTACAATACATATGTATTATAGTACAGAAAAGCCGTAATTCTAAGATTTGTAATGTGATGTCGTAACAATCGCACACGCTGGATAAACCTTACGAGATAGTTCAAATTAATGTACTAAGGAATTGTATATCCTTAATCCTTAATAATATAATATTATAAATGTGAATGTAAGTTTGTTTGTTACGCTTTCACGTAAAAACTACTTAGCCGATCATCATAAAACTTTGTACACATATTCTTGGAGGTATTAGAAGTAACATAGGATACTTTTTATTGAAAAAAAATAAAAATTTTATGAAAGATAAAAAAGCCGTCCACGCCGACGAAGTCGCGGGCACAGCTAGTCTTGAATAGATCGATAACAAAGTATGGTATAATATTTTCCTCCAAAGAATAGCTCACAGTAACCATTTTTATGAACCGCTAGGCACATCTAATATACTGGCAGACCCCACGGGGTAGGCAGAGAAAGTGAGTCACTGAACTATCAGAAAGTAATTTGTAGTCGAGGTTCAACTTGCTTGATTTGTGTGGCACGTGACTTCTTTAATCACTCAACCACATACGACTTAGAATATATTATATGGTATACTCTGAGACCTCTGCATACAAATATAGTCCAAATCAAGCTAAGAACTTTACAAATATAAACATACATCCTTACTAATACTATAAATGTGAATATAAGTTTGTTTGTTACGCTTTCACGTCAAAACTACTTAACCGATCATCATGAAACTTTGTACACATATTCTTGGAGGTATTAGAAGTAACATAGGATACTTTTAATAGATTTTTTTTACCAAAGATAGAAAAGTCACGCCGACGAAGTCGCGGGTACAGCTAGTATTTATATAAATATAGGTAAAAATTAATTAAAAGAACATAAAATATTATTGTTCTAAAATTCGTATTCCTACGCGAACCTGTGACTGTGTAGCGTTGTTGTAGCGTGAGCTCTGGGAAGTTTTGTTATTTAACCCAACAATGGTGAGACCAAAAGACTCCTAACTAGACTTCTTAGTAGGTGCTAAGTAAACGCAGTTAAGGTCACCCCACTGGAGGTTTTGGACCTCGGCTTAAGACGCGACGCGAGCGAGGGAGCTGGGTCGGTCTCGAAACTAATATTTTCCCACACGTATAATACAATCAAATCGGAGAGCTGGCAAAAACCTAACATCATTATGGTTATATTGTGAAGTTAGCAATAGACTATTAAATTACTATAGAAGGCAATTAAGTCGCGTGTTTTCAAAAGTTGAAAGCTATGGTCTGATGGTGACAGGTCATGCAAGACGTTTCATAGAGCAAAACACTGGTTATATACGCGTAATCAATATTAAATGAAAAAAGGCGTGGTGGCCGAATTTTTCGAGTAGTTGCCTGCGATACAAAGATAGCAAGTTGTACGACTGTACTAATGAGTTTTTCTAAACTAAAGTACAGTGAATAGTCACAACACGAGCTTTAAGGCGAAGGAAAACATCGAGAGGAAAACTGCATACGTCTGAGAAGCAATTCAATGACGAAGGTATAGTCGTGCTTGAGTAACGGCGATGGACTCGCCATCTGTGACGTTGGCACCTAAAATATCTCTGGTGGGATCCTACCCCTTCGGGGACCCTTGTGGGAAGGCGTGAGGATATATAAACCATAATTAAAACGATTGATGAATTAACATTTGTAATAGCACCATGATTTTCAAATTAAGCGGATATGCCCAATAACAGAGTTAATCAATTTTCTTATCAAAAGTTACATCACAATAATTCTAATGAATACAACAACTTTCTTTGGAGTTAATGCAATTATTATCATTACACATAATAAGTTATGCAACGGACAGCAAACTGGCCCGTCAAATTTGGTCATGCCATGTTTTGCTTACTTCCGCTGGCTGTTTTGTTTTTTTTTTATTTATTTGAAACAGCGTGATATGGACACGATCCTATTAATCCATGTGAAAGTTTGAAAAAAGAAGGGCCATAAGACCGAAGTGCCATCCACGAAGACGAACCCCACCTATTTCTACTCGAGGGGGTCGCGGGATGCGGTGACCCGAGTCTATTAATTGTAGTGTACGTGTACTCATAGGTAATCAGTGTGTACCGATAATACTCAAACTTTATTGGAAGGTTGCACACTTACACTATAAACATGAGGAAGTATATAAATATATAAATATGAGGAAGAATAGTGGGGCGCGTCTTCGTGGATGCCGCTATCTATAACTCAATGATCGTCAATTTCACATTTGCAATCTTGACTAGCAGTAATGCGTAGACATTATCGGCTAGTAAGTGATGATGTTGACGAAGTGATGGAGTCCACGCATGCGCAGTGTGTGTGGGGGGTAATTTCACAGTAATGGACTCTGATCTCGGACACTTTTATACATCTACTAGGTGTATCACATGTTTTCAACCGACTCGATTTGATCTAGGTAGTTGTCACGTGGTCTAATAAAACCCAATATAAGACGCTCTAAATTCAAATAATGGAGAAAACCACATGGAACAAAACGATAGCGCGTGTCAATTTTGTAAGGCGACATCTTGTGTCAATGGGTGGACTTAAGTATTAAGTGTTTGACGCAAACAAAGTGTAATTCAACCGCCAGCCGAAGTGAGGGGAGCGCGATTAGGTTTTATATGTGAACGATATTTTCCTCGAGGCGGCCAATTTGCCCCCATTACCTAACCACATCGCTTGATCTAGCCCCTACTTACATTCTTCAATAATGCTGAAATATTGAGGAATGAACTACGTGGCAATATGTTACTAAACATAGCAGAGATATACCCAGATTCCAAAGTGACAGAAGTCGAGTCCGTGTTTTTGAATTTCTTGTACATATGCAGGTTTGCCCTCGATGTTTTCTTAAAGCTAGTGGTGTGATTAAACACTTTACTATAAAAAACTCATTGGTGAGCGACGGGTTTGATCCTGCAACCTTGATTTCGGAGGCGACTTCTTCTTCGGCGACTTCGACGCCAAATATAAAGAAGGTTATGATTGAAAGTCATCTCTGCACGTTCATATTATTGAGTCTGCGATGATCCTTTGATTAGCGAAGCTGCCAAACGCCTATAGATATTTCAAAGCCCATAGAATATCTTGTTTAGAATTGGAGTGAATTACGTGACACGAAATATAGCGGTATTTTAAGTATTCTAACAGAATTAACAGCTCTAACGGTTGAAATGGCAGACTTTATTGCGAATTCATTAATATTATCAAAATATACACACAGTTATGTCGTGTTCCTGGGACAAACTTGATTTTAGAACACTTTTCGAACGTAGTACCGGATTTGATGTGTCCTAAAATAGTGGACAAAAAGGGGGAGACAAGGGGGGGGGTAACTACAAGGATCACTGTTCATATATATTTGCTGATGTTCAAGTCCTAATCATCTATAGAACGCCATATGCTGAAGTCATTGTTCAGATCACTGCCGTTTGACCAATAGCCAATAGCCACGTGATCCCGAGTGCTGTTAAATGAGTAATTAAAGATGAGGTATTAACGTTGTATGATTGGGGCAGTGCCTCACAATATCTAGCAGCAAAATTCAGATATCAGTACTTCATATATATCGTACTGACTTCAAAATCATTGGCTTACCTAACAGTTTTAAAAGAATACAAACAGAATCGGAAAGCGTAACGCATCAAACAGAATGTGCCTTAACAACAATACCTAGACAAGAATAATTATTTATAATGTATTCTCGAATAATAATTATTATTTATGATGTATTCTACAATAACAAACCTACTAATATTATAAATGTGTGTTCGTGAGGCTGTCTGTTCCTCTTACACGCACAAACTCTTGAACGGAATTGTCTATACAATTAGATAGATCGTCTGGTCTAGCAGTCAGAGTCCTGTCTGCGAAGCTTCACGTCGCGGGTTCGATTCCCGCTGAGGCCAGATATTTGTGAGATGAACAAGGGGTTTTGTCTTGGATTAAATTAGTCTTTGATTTTCTATGTATTTACGTATATATCTATATAAGTATATATATCGTTGCCTAGTTTAGTAGCTTTGCTTAATTTGGGGATATATCAATTTGTGTGGAATTGTCCCTTGATATTTATTGTTATTTATTTATTATATAATAGTTAGTTTTATTTCAGTAAAAAAAAACTACCATTGAATATTTTTAAATGCGAGTGAAACCGCGGCGCGCTAGTTATTTTCTAAAGCAAAGGCATACATTTTATAACCATAGCATTATAACGATATTGGTATAATTTCTTCATCGCCCCGTGCGTCTTGCGAAAGTGCTAAATTTACTATGTAATTTGAGTGTGTAATCTAATTATCAGTAGGCAATAAAATAATTTTATTTTGGTATGGTAGTTGTTCATTTGACTACGGCTGTAATTGCGTGGACTCTTTACAAATCATTTCGAAGGCTTTTAAGTTATGTGAAGTACATTAGGCTTTAGCGTGGATTAGATCGGAGTACACTACCCGGGGTGTTGCCAGTTTCCATATAACACGTTGGCATAATATACGTACTCTACAATTTCTACCTACCGGGTGGCTAGTTGCAGAGTGTTGTGAATATATATATATCCTCACGATGAGCCCTAACGATAACAAAATTTCATTTTTGTGAGTACCACCTAATATACCTCTGGCGGAAAGTGGGTGTGTGGGTATTACCTATACACCCCTGCCTACCCCTTCGGGGACCCTTGTGGGAGGCGTGAGGATATATTATTATATTATATTTTGAGCAATTTGCATATAAAGTCAGGTACTGTAAATAGAAGTACCAGAGACTTTAAACATACATATATTATGTTTAAGATTCCACGTAATAGAGCCGTGATGGCGAGTACTGACTTAAAGTCGCCTGAAACTCAAAGATTACGAATTCGATTTCCGACAGTATCTTAATATATATAAATTACGTGTCACGTTGTTTGTCCGCGATGGGCTCATAAACTACTTA
>JACCPG010002440.1:0-23392 GCA_016069955.1 Drepana arcuata | reverse complement strand
GTATACCCTGATATTATATATAATGTGATATTATTGTAAGTGGAAGAGCAATAAAGAATTATGAATTATGATGGGTATATACCTCTGGCAGAAAGTGGGTGTGTGGGTATTACCCATACACCTCTGCCTACCCCTTCGGGGACCCTAGTGGTAAGGTGTGAGGATATATTATTATTATAATACAGTAGGTATAGCACGTTGGTGTTGGCGCTGACGCAGCTCAGGGTGGGGTCAATTCCTGTAACTCCCGTGGCGCACCACGGTAATTACAGCAATTAACCACTTGTACTGCAATTCCAATCCCGACTGTACCAATAAGAGAACAACACAGTAACTCGATTAATTATATTCATAAAGAAATGAAGGGGCTGCGCCTTAACGCTGGCAAGACTAAGGTTCTGGTATTCGAAAGAGATGAACAAGTGACCGAGTGTGCTATATCGGTAAATGGGCAAATTCTAGAGCAAGTGAATGAATTTGTATATCTAGGAAGCATGTTCACACGAAATGGAAAGTATGAAGAAGATATTGAAAGAAGGATAACTGCCGAAAATAAGGTGAATGGAGGCATGTCGGCGTTGATGGGCAGTAAAAGTCTGAGCAAGAATGCTCGAGTTGCTGTCCACAACGCGATATTGGAACCTACATTATTGTATGGCAGCGAATCCTGGGTATGTCAGTATGAAAATAGATTGAATGCAGTTGAGATGCGATCTCTTCGAAAAATGTGCGGCGTAACGATATTAGATCGAATCCGCAATGAAGAGATTCGCAAATCAACTGGCGTGAATGAGGGCGTGATTGTAAAGATGAAGAAAGGCATGTTACGTTGGTTTGGACACATAGAAATGATGAGTGAAGAAAGATTGACGAAACAGACATACAAAGCAAAAGTGTGTGCAAGAAGAGGCAGAGGAAGGCCACGTTCCAACTACCTGGATCAAATAGATCGGACTCTCAAGGACGGGAACCATAAGAGTACTCGAAACCGACGATCATGTATGAAGAGACTGATGAATGTGGACGAAGCGAAAGAGGTATGTAAGTCTAGAGAGAACTGGCGCTCTATACTCTCTCCCTACCCCGTTAGGGTCTTGGCGTGATGATATGTATGTATGTATGCATAAAGAAACATTTACTAGTTTACGTGTTCAAAGCCGCCGGACGTAACGCTATAATTCACAAGATGCCCATTACTTAGGCGCAATTATAAAATTGTATCAATAATATAACAGGTTTAGCTGCCTTTTTTTATACAACAGTCAAGGACGCTTGCAATAGCGTAATGGCCCGGCTTTTTATAAGTGTACGGCCATGGTATCAAACCATGGCCCGTCTGATGATAAACGGCTGTCAGTGAACACTAGCAATAAATACCAAAATGTACACTCGCGCGTAGTAGAATTGATAAGGAAGGAATATATCTATCCTAACATACCCACATATATTTATTTATTTCCATATCATATCAACGTGTTGAGTCCATCAGGGAGTAAGCAGATAGAATAGTGCCTTAGTTTTATCTAGACTTACAGACCTCTTTCGCTTCATCTACATCTGTCCTAGAAGTGTAAGAATAAACGGATCCCGAGTCTGCGATTTCCGGAAATATTTCTCTTCACTACCCGGAAGCTGTGCATACTGATAGTGAATTTCTATAAGTTGAAGTTATGGCCCGAGTTGAGAAGTTTCAATTTCGAACGGAAGATACGTTGTGTTCAGCTGCTCGCTCAGCATCAACCGGTGATCACGTTGCGTGTCGAATGTGAAGCTTTTTTTTTTTCTCAACAAGAGTGCCATACAAGCATACGGCCCACCTGATGGGAAACGGTTACCGTAGCCTATTTACGCTCACGATACCGAAGTATCACTTGCGTGTTGCCACTCTGTGTTCGGAGAGTTATAGTGTGTTGGCAGCATAAGGTTTAATCCCTTCTGCTTCCAACACAATGTAACAATCCTCCCCCCTCCCCAGGAGCTTATTACTGGAAACCTTATTCACCACGTAGGAACACAACACAATAAATTGTGTTATTTGGCTACGGACTTCTATAAGGTGGAGGTCCCGCCCCAGTCGGGCAGCTCCAAATTCGAACGGGAAACCCGTTATGCCCTACCTCTCTTAATATACTATGAACATGACCAAAATAAATGGCAGAAAATGTGGGAATTCTAACTAGTATTATTACATAAATGTGATGGCCTGTATTAGTAGAAAATAAAGAATTAATTAACTCACAGCGTGTGTTTTTTGACATGAGCGTTGTCTATTAAGCTTTGCGACTATCAATAACTCAATTTGGAGTGACCACTGAAATGGTTGATACAATACGTTTGTAATAATTAAATAGCTGATAACTGGGTTAGCGACTGCCAATTTATCACCCTTTCGACTGACTCGACGTTTTGTAGGCCATTCATTTGTTCTTATACGCGATAATGTTAGTTAATAACTACTTATTCATTTTGTTATAGATTTATTGATTTTGATTTATATACACAAAACTAACAAAAGTGAACATGAATGAGGGTGACGCTATTTATATGTTCGTTTGTTTATTTACTTGACGTGTGTATGGCGCATATATTTGGTGTGTTTTCGAATCATTTACAATCATTTACGTTTCCATATTCAATACTTCCATTTAGCCTAGCATCTAAAATGGCAAGGCAGACAAAGGACACAGCGCTGCGTAAGCAGCCACCAATCGAAACTATCTGTTAGTGGCACTTCTGAGTGCTATCTCATAAATTATGAACTTTGATAACTTTTGTAATAATCTTCAGCCTTTTTGTTGCTAGCATAGCAATTCCATCCTGTATAAGGTTAGCAAAGCTCGAGCGATGCTGCAAGTATTAATTATTTCTTACATAACTCGGACTCTCAGCCTATCGGGGAGCTTTTGGAGGTTTCGTCCTAACCACTATCGGCCTAAGCTACTAAGCTATTAAACTCCTGATCCTGTTTTCCAGTTCTCAACTTAAGTGAACTTGCATTTGTAAAGAGGTTAAGTTCTTTGGGTATGAGGAAGGAAGGATTATTCAGGAACATTCGTTCTAGCCGATGAACAAAAGAAAGGCCTTAAACCATATTATTCAAATAAAGAACCGTGTCATATAGAATATAAATTGTTTCACCTACACTAGATGGTTTAATAAATGAACCTAGTTCACTTCACTCCACTTTTAACCTGTATGTGTAGTATTTTATTGTGGAGGTCAGTATTGATCGACCTTGTTCGGGTTTGCAATTCGGACTTACGTGTACCTATGTCCCCTTTTGTTCAGTTACGTAATGATTACTTGTCCACCTTAACAAGTAAATGCACACATGGCCGTATTAGTATCACAGGGTATTAGTATCCGCTGATATTATTCGTTTTAATGGGAAAAATATTATTTTCTTATTATTATATGAAATTGAAGGAAACGTTATTCGAATATGACAACATTCGACATTGATATCTACTGAATGACTTATATATAAGAGCTAAGATAAGAGTTAGACTAACAAGATAAGCGTTAAGCTAACATTGAAAATAGTTATAATAACTATAACCTCCGGTAACTAGATGAAGGAAATTCAGCTATATTGCTGCATTTGCATTTATATTAATGCTTTGGGAACAAAGTAAAACAAGACCATTTTTTTAAATAGTTTTGTTCTTCTTTCTATTGTTTTTAATTTTATATTATTTATTAACATTCATTCAATGAAACAAAATACAAAACATGTGTTGAAATGACATTTCGAATGGAACGGCACCCTTCCTAAGCTTAAGGGATAAAGCGCGAAATAGGAAGATGGGTGGCTACAATACCCCCCTCGGCACCCAACTCACGGCGTAGGTGCAATAGAGGTGGCTCCAGATTTCACTAAAATTAAAATCCTCTTTCGCTTCATGTAGACTAGCTTTTCAAGTAGATACCGACTCTTAATGTTGAGAGTTGCTTTAGCGTTGTATCGATTCGATTGAGGTAGTTGGACGTCGTCGTTGAGTTGGCCGTCTTCATCTGTATCTTCTTCCAAACATATTCACCGAACTACTATTCATACAAATGTTTTTCTTGTTTTTTATTGGTTTCTGCATTAGTATTATTAATAGAGCAATATTGTCACAAGATAATGGCAACCCTTTTTTCCACTTCCTGAATCCATTCCTGTCATGGTATGTTGTTGGAAGGTGGGCATATAGCACTATATTTCCCCACAGGATATATCAGTACATATTATAATTATTATTTTATATATTATTAATTATAATATATTATATCTTATCAAATTGACCCAAAGCAGGCAAAAGCACGAGGCAATAATTAAACCATAAATCAGTATATATTAATTTTAAATATCAGCCTTTAGACACTATGAAAAAATGTTACTACGTTAAATTTTTTTTTATAAACCAGTTACATACTCAACAATTTAACCATATTATATGTAGATATAGATGAAAACGATATTTTAGCTATATATTTAGTTTAGATAGGTTCCGCATATATTAACATAACACCATTTAGTACCAGTACCAGTACACCGTTAAGAGTACTCGAAACCGACGAGCATGTATGAAGAGACTGATGAATGTGGACGAAGCGAAAGAGATATGTAAGTCTAGAGAGAACTGGCGCTCTATACTCTCTGCCTACCCCGTTAGGGACTTGGCGTGATGATATGTATGTATGTATGTACCATTTAGTAGATTCCTGAATTGGTCTGCTACATCCTCGTGAGAAGGTAAAGAGAGGTACACGGTGTTTCACAAAATCAAACAGGGCAGCAAATATTTGACAGGGCACAATGAAAAGAAGTAAATAAGAATACCAAAATACATTCGAAGTTGTCATCATCATATCATCACGCCGAGGCCCTAACGGGGTAGGCAGAGAGTATAGAGCGCCAGTTCTTTCTAGACTTACATTACATTCGATGTCGTCAAATTTTTTTACCAAACTTTTGTATACAAATCAATACGTAGAGTATATAACGTTACACTGATTTGTAAAAAATACTCATACAAATATTAACGATATAAATATAAATATACGGAACGATTATTACCTTTAATAATATCTCAATTTTGTTATTTAGGAGCTTTTCGTTTTATTTCTTCCTTTTGAGGATACATTCACAATGCCTGACAACTTCTAGAAGACAACTGTTCTATTTTATGAAACTGCTATATTATTTGTAGTAAAATAATGTTAGAAACATTTCTATTGAAACTAGACGGCCCGTGGTTTCCCTCGCGTAAAATTTGCAAATGTTACAGGAACAGGCTTCTGTTCAAACCTTAGTATAAATATTTATTTTCTGGAATAACCATGTACTCATTAATTCCAGTTAATTATGTACAGCTTATAATCTATCACTGTGCCAAATCTCATCTACTTTGGTCGATACAGCAACAAACATCTACACATCTTCACAAACATTCTGATATTTAATACTAGATACGTAGAATAATATTGTACTCCGACACTTTACATTAAAGTGTATTTTAAAAATTTTATGGATATTGCCACTCGATAACTAAATACAAAATCGCATTAATATAAAAAAAAATTGCATTATATGTTCAGGATATGTTTCGTGTAGAGAAAGAGAACTCCAAATCCTTATATGTAGGTATTCCAGTTAATAAGTAAAGTTCACCATGATCGGCCGAGTAGTTAAGCGTCACTAACAGCCCACTTTCGCAATAATGATGAAGTAAGGATTCATTCAGATATATAAGTGTCATATATGCATATTATCGAAAGTGACCTATGTCGTGTTAAATTAAGTAAATATATACCACTACGCCATTGCCCTCACGTGTTACACGGCGAAGGTAGAACGGCAGTCCTCTTTTGACTGACCAAGATCATATGAGAACCTCTAATTTTCATGTCGTCTTATAAAATAGGTTAAAACTAAGCACATAAGATATAACTTAAGTAAATTGGATGAAAATCATATATTCATAACTCCGCTAAGTACAAAATAATTAAAACGATCGATAAAATCCAACATCAATAAGGAAATCGAAACTGTATCAGTAATAAGGATCGTTATAATAATATTATATATCTACATAATATTATTTAAATAGCGTTAAGTATTTACATATTTTGTCCAATATTTGTAATTTATAACACGACGGTACGCACTCAGCCAGGAGTTAATTGAACACGTTTTTGTTTCAGGATCGTGCTGTTGCTACCTACATTAATGGATATTTTATTTTTATTTACTTGAGACATACCACGGTGTACATGTTGTATACTACGAACGAAATATTTTTTTTACCACTTCATTTACTTCTTGCCAGGCCACGTGGATATGTGGATATTTTTTTAGAAATCGCTCCTGGTATTTAACAACATGTAACAAATCCGAAAAGTAAGTAGTACTGTTAAAAAATAAAGTGCTGGGCTCTTACCGGTGTATCAAATAGTGTAAGGAGTGTAGGGGTGAAGAAGAAAATAGAAGGAATTACATCCTATATAATAATAATCCTAATATATAATAAGAAAAAGACAGTCATTTACATCTTATTGACACACGCCTTTTCATTGATTTGACTCATTTATTCTCTCTACTTTTTCTCTAGGACTCAGAAGCTGTTATGTCGTCCTTGGTGTTCTGTCAACTTTCTTCTGTTACTAGTAGACATCTTACAGGTAGTATAAGTACTTTGGTTTTATCGACCTTTTTGAGCATGTCTCCTTTTGTTAACAAGCCCGTTCCGCAGACCGTTCCCAGGTAAAAAATCAAAAAGGAAAAGTTCCATAGAAGTAACGTCATATTTTCAACAAAAGTGTTGCAATGAATATAATATAATATAGTAACCGGACTAGCAAGTGTCACAGTTAACATAAATGTGTTACCTCGATTTATAAAACAAAACTGTTTCATTACAAATTATTATGAAATCAAGAAAATAATAATATTGATGTTTACTTATTGAAATGGTTTCGGCAACTGAGGTCAAAATTCACTAAAACGATGATACATTGAAGTTTATATGGCCCTATAAATAAACACAAGGAATGTGACCTTAAAGCATACATTATCAAGCGTTATGTATATGACACTAAAATACATAAGTGATATGTACCTATGTACATGGTAGTTATCCTTGGCGTGGTACAACCGGAATGAGATTTACTTGTGAAAATATTGAGAAATGGTCTTCAGACATTCCTATGCTACATTTAATTTTGCACGAAATATTTTGTGCTTCCAACGTGACAGATGGGGAGACCGTCACGGGTACTCAAGCACGTCTAGATGTATTTGCATTTTTTCTCAAACGTATGCAAGATTTTCTTCACCGTATAAAGCCTTTCCTGTGTTAATCAATACCACCAATGTGGTATGGGTAATACAAAAAACGTGTGTTCAGAAAACCCATGTTCGATAATATATTTCAAACATGGTTTATCATTGTGTAGGTTTTATGACTACCTACATAAAGTATTTTAGAAAACACTTTTTATTGTATTCTGTGGATTTCACTGATGAGAATAATATCTACACTAATAGTTTTTTAAATACGTAACATAATATAGGTTCATCTCTGTGTCAATATTTTTGTGAGTTAATATGTCATGTTAATAATGAGTCTTCCGCAATGCATGCAAGAAATGCATCGCAAAAGTTAAATAAAGAAAGGCTGGTTCAAGTTTAGTTAATAGTCTGTATTTCAACTATAATGAGAAGTTGATATTTTTTAAAATAATCTTAATAAGGATTAGTGTTCTTTGTTAAATATATACGACCATAGTACTAGCAAAGGCATGCTGAATGCTGAAGATGCTTCAAATCAGTAATACTATAATAAATCCGTAAAGTCAGATATACTTAATTGAAAAAGACCTTCTATCCATGTACGAATGGGGGGGGGGGATTGGTGTTAGAAAGGCCTCGGTGGACTATACTGTGCTAGCCAGTGAAGACTCTGAAATAAAATACTGAGTATGCCGGTTCTGCGTAGGTTTAGGTATGCAAGGCTAATCCTAGTAAGCGCACACCAATTAAGTCCTGCATACACGTCCTTGTCGTCCTCCCCGGGCAATGTTACGGTCTGCTAACGGGCCTTGCTCCTTTTCTGTCCTACCCCGGGATCGTAACAGCTGAGTATGCAGGGCGAGGACGAGTCTTCGGCGCCTTAACCGAACAACTAGCTAAGGGAGGCGACCCCTACAGAAAACGCAAAGGCTACCAAGAAGCCTTGAGGTGATCTCTAAATAGACTGGCTCTGTGGGCACGAACGCATAGATGGCAGCCCCATCATCGTGATCGGGATGCTGTAGGTTAATCACCTGTACATTCTTAAATTTATATTGATTGTGAAACCTTCAGAAATGCAAAACAACCGGATATCTTTTACGACGACTTTTGGCATTAAACAACGGACTCGGATTGGATGTTGGAACGTCAGAACCATGACTCGACCGGAACGGCTTCCCCAAATAGCCAATGTCATGAGTGAGTACAGCATCCAAATCCTTGGATTGAGCGAGACGAGATGGAATGGTTTTGGTGAAGTGACAGTGGATCGGGGTACTACATTACTCTACAGTGCAAAGGAAGACGAGGGCGCGAGCCGGGAATATGGAGTCGGTCTACTCTTCAGCCGTAGTGCCAAGAAAAGCCTGTTGAATTGGAAGCCAGTGTCGGAACGCATTATTATGGCACGTTTCGACGCGTGTGCGAAAAATAAGCATCGTCCAATGCTACGCCCCAACAAATGCAGCCCCGGACGATGTTAAGGCAGCGTTCTATGAGCAACTCGAATCCACCCTCAGGAGCATACGGCGGCAGGATATCACAATATTGTTGGGTGACTTCAATGCTAAGCTAGGTAGCGACAACATTGGCCGCGAGCACTATATGGGTCCGCACGGAGCTACCGGAAATATAAACGAGAACGGTGAACTTTTCGGTGAAATCTGCTCAGCGCGTAACTTGGTAGTAGGAGGTACGCTTTACCTGCACAAGGAGTGTCATAAAGTGACGTGGGTCTCTCCAGAAGGTGTTACACGCAACCAGATTGACCATGTTGCGATCAGCCACACATGGAGGTCCTCGTTACTGGATGTGTGGAATCGTCGTGGTGCCGATGTGGATAGTGACCACCATCTAGTCGTTGCTGAAGTGCGAATAAAGCTTGCCACCCCTCGCTGCAAATCTGAAAAGTCGGCTAGAAGTTTTGAGGTACGAAAACTCCGGAACCCTGAGTGTAAAGAAACCTTCCGCTTATGCCTCCGGAATCAGTACGAGCTTCTTGAAGAACTCGAGGACGAGCAAATCGAGGAGACTTGCGCTCATATTCGCAAGGCCTACACAAGAGCCGGCGAGGAAGTGCCCGGTTTTGTCAACCCGAGAAGAGAAAACTGGATGTCGCAGGAACTGTGGCAGGCCATAGAGGAAAGAAACCGGATCAAGATCCAGCTTCTGTCGTCTACGGAGCCTGACACGTCCAGTATACGGGACCGGTATTGCATCATTCGGTCCCAGATCAAAAAGACTGCGCGACGAGACCGCCGTAGAGTGGCTGATGGGACCTCGCGAACATAGCCACGCGTCGCAAGGACATGCGCGAGTTGTTCAATATCACCCGCAGTCTCAGCGGTCGAAACGCTCGTTCATCGAGGAAACCGCTAAAAGGGAGTGACGGCAGCCTATTGTGTACCTCGAGCGAATAGTTGCAACGCTGGACGGAGCACTTCTCAAACCTTCTGAACCAAGCTCAATCTTCAGGCCCCGAACGACCGAACATTGGCGAACTGGATACGCTGCTAGACATACCGACATTACCACCTTCTTTTGAAGAGATTGCCATGGCTCTGAAGTCCTTGAAACCTGGCAATTCGCCGGGTATTGACAATATCAACGTGGACATGCTTAAAGCAGACGTTGATACGTCAGCGACGCACTGCATTCCTTAATCACGCGGATTTGGGAAGCTGGACAAGTACCCGCAGAGTGGAAGCAGGGACTTTTAGTGAAGGTACCGAAGAAGGGTGATTTATTCCAATGTGACCACTGGCGCGGCATAACTTTATTACCAGCTGCCGTAAAAGTTCTTGTAAAAATTTTGCTCAATCGCATTGCATCGACAGTAGCAGTGACCCTGCGTGATGAGCAAGCCGGTTTCCACTCTGGTCGCTCCTGCACGGACCACACTAACACCTTACGTATTCTAATAGAACAATGTGTCGAATGGCAGTCGGAACTGAAAGCCTTCGACACCGTGAAGTGGAGCGCGCTGTGGTCAAGTCTAAGGAGAAGAGGAATCCCGTCGTGTATCGTCCGCATCATTCGTTCGCTGTACGAGGGCAGCACATGTAGGGTGGTCCACGAGAAAGAGCTAGGAACGCCAATACAAATAACAGCAGGGTTTAAGCAAGACTGCCTCCTATCACCGCTGTTGTTTGTTATTCTGTTGGACGACGTCATGAGGGAAGTTATCGCTACACCGAGGGGCATAAAATGGAGCACAAACGATCTGGAGGACCTGGACTACGCGGACGACATCGTGTTGATCTCGCCTACTCTTGCACATCTGGAAGCCAAACTTGAAAGCCTTCAAGAAGAAGCTGAAGCTGTGGGCCTGCGAATCAACAGGCACAAAACAGTTGACATGCGTATAAAGTCCAGCACTACACTTCCAGTGACGTTGAGAGGTGAAAGCCTGGACTCTGTTTCTACGTTTCTGTACCTAGGCAGCGTGATAACATGCCAAGGAGGAACTGACAATGACGTCGACAGCCGCATAAAGAAAGCCATGGCTGCGTTTGCCCAACTTAAGCCTGTTGTGCTCACGCGACGCGTTAAAGTTTCGCTTTTTGAATCCATCGTCAATACGATTGCTCTTTAGACGTGGAGAGTGACAAAAGGCCTGACGAACAAGTTACAAGTGTTCGTCAACAAGTCCCTGAGGTCCATTCTTCGCATATTTTGGCCAGAGACGATACGCAACGAAGACCTGTGGAGGATATGTCATCACTCCCCCATAAGCGTGGACATCGCGACACGAAAGTGGAGATGGATAGGCCACACTTTTCGGAGAGGAAAAGCGAATAACGCAAGCATCGCTTTCGAGTGGAAGCCGCCGGACGGAAGGCGTAACTACGGACGTCCTGTACACTCTTGGCGGCACACCGTAGAGAGCAAGCTGCGAGCCGTCGGACTGAGCTGGAGCGAAGCCAACGAAATAGCTGAGGATAGAAAGGAGTGGCGCAACCTTATGAAGGCCATCTGCACCTCCGAGGTGCCATAGGACAACAACAACAACATCCATGTACGAATCGTATCCCGAAAAAATCTGTATTAGGGGCAGAAGCGTGGAATCCTAATCAAACGTTTCCGGTAGCCTTTTGCTTGCCATGATACATCGTGTTATCCCTCGAGAGTGAGAAAGCAGAAAATACAATAAAAAACGTGACATTTTCCATCATGGCGACGTTTTTTTCGTACGCCAAGAGGGTACATTCCCAAGTTATAGTGAATATGCATCAAAATCAAACGCTAAGTGCTAATATAACCATAATTAATTACAATGGTTCGAACCACGTAGCACTATAAATACATACCAAACCTGTTATCCTTGGTGTTCGACATTCAGAATTAGTTTACCACTTTTTATAACCGCTTGAAGATAAGCCAGGACTTACAATACGCGAAGTAGGTACCTGTGAGGTAATTACTTTTTTACATGATAGTAAAAAATCTTCATTATTATTACTATTGTCATTAAATTCTGAAATTACTCTACCTGTTTACTTAATGCTTTAATTAAACCTGAATATCCTTTACTGCCATGCGTCATGTTGACCAATAAATTAGTAGGTAACTGTAATTGACATACGCATGTAGCTTCCAATTAATATTTATATTTTTTAATTTATATGAAAAAAGGTAGTTAATAAACATGACACGGTCGGCGATTGACGCACCTGTAAATACCACATACTTATTAATTGAGGACCCTACGATGTTATAAGTGGTTATTGGAGCTACATTGAGACCTTCGCAGTCTAATTAAACTGTAAACAACTAAAAAGTATGGCATCCCGAATACAAAAAACTATGCAAAGTAAGTATATTTAATAATAGTTAAAAAAATAGAATATTATCATCTTGTCGTCATTATGTAAATTATAGTTCCATTCATAACTCAAATTATGATGGAAATATATAATAGTACGTGACAGTAGGGCCACGGAATGACTAACCGAAAAGTGGTTTATTTGTCGTCATAGTTTGTCTCCACGAAGTGTTCGCACAATCCGTCATTTGTTTACTTCGAAGGTAATAGGGAAATGGAATAAAATAATGTGACCGCAAAGAAACTAATACTAAGAACAAACACGTATAAAACCATATGATTCATAAGTACAAAAAAGTCCCAGCTTACTTGTTTCCTGTCGGCCTTCTACCCCATGGCTCATTAGGACAACCCTTCAACCATACGTAATAGACTAGTAATTCAGTAACGATTGGTGCTGGAGATCATACTCTCTGTAGTAGGTAGGCTGTAGATTTCTTTTACGTAGGGAATCCTCATGGAACCCCACTTCTACAAGTCAGAGACGACGTTCGAGGATTAGGATGGATAGTATTAAAATAATTATTTATGTTTTATAATTATCAACATATTGGATTGGAAATATACCAAATATGTAATATAAATAATTAATTTACTCATCAATTAATAGAAATATAAGGGAACTACGTCCAAGGAACACCTAATATTATTCTATGCCTCTGAAGTTTGCTCATAATTAAGGGACGGTGAAGGAATGAAAGAAAACATTCTCCGGATTTGATAAGGAATCGTGAAATCTTGATACACACACTGCTGTAACGGTTTTTCAATGTTCACATCAATAAGTACATAAAAGAATATAATATCACGCTGTCTCTCACGGGGTAGGCAGAGAAAGTTAGAGCGCCAGTTCTGTCTAGACATACAGACCGCAACAAGTATTACCGCTATAATGAAAAACAAAGATTCTATTGTAAAGGTACTAAATTAATTCTAAGAATTCGCGTGTAACTGTTTCGTGACTGGCGACAGCCTTGAGGCTCTTCATGCCAGCCCTTGATAGCATCAACATTTTTTCATGCTAATTTCATTATCGCTCAACGATTTCTGATGAATACTTAGTTGCTAATTAGGGAGCTGCTCTGATTGGTGTCATGCCGCTGCTAATGTTGGGCACGTAGTAATCAATACTTACTTCCAATTCTTTTTAGTTTTGTATGGAAGATATTACAGATCACGGAATCTTTTGGATAGAATAAAGGTCTTACCTTTAATCATTTATATTTAATTAGGTACTTCATAATATATTATTCTTACTTATATGTTTCATTATTATTGCTCGCGTATAATTTTAAATTATATAATATTATGTTATATATTTCGGTTTATTTTATACAACTGTTGTTTAGAACAGATCACAGAGTGCGTTAAGTGCCTATTGTACTCACGTCTATACACTATATGTATATAATAGTATATTATTGTAAATTGGAGTTATAAAGGTGAAATAAATAAATAATAATTATGTTACTTTTATCTTTGGGTGCCCCTGCGGGAGGCGTGAAGATCTAGCTAGAGATATATTAATTTCATTGAACGTTTTTCTCATTATATTGCTCATCGAGATCTTGACTATTCGAGGTCTTTCGTAATTGCTAACAGAATCAGTTTTGCCATTCACCGTGGTCATCCTGACAGCCTACTGGCTCACTCAAACGCTTCGGGATATTGAGCACGGATAATTCAGTCATTAAATTCACTCAATGTTCTAATCTTACAGTGTCTTTATGTCGACATATTTTCACCAAGCAAACAACCATTCATGTCTCTCGTGTAGTACCCAGTCTTGTACATACTGTCATTTTACGACACTTGTTAGGATGTAGTGACCTTCCTTTTGGCATCGGTACAGATACCCAACGGGTGGATAACCACTCAGAAGCACGGTTGTACAATGTTACACAGAAAACTAGTACATCGCTCCCTGGGATACGTGAATGGAACGAAATTCTATATACAATTTTGACGGGTTAACTTATCCTCAGTAGCGAGTAACGATGAAGTCACGCTAGACATACTGCTTATTTATTCTCAGTACAGGAAACTTAAATATCAGTAACTTAATGTGTTCTATATCTACCTACATTCCAAAATCAGGACCGAATACGCAATAAGTTTTAATGGGCAAGCACTACGGCCACGAACAAAATAAAACATTTTATGTACTTCATTATTTTTTATGTATGATTAAAACATTATAGGCCACTTGGATTTTGACGTGGTATTTGGATGTATGTCACATGCAGTGGATCGGCTGATAAATAATAAATTGCATTCTACGTGGAATAGCTTTATTATCATTAATCATATTGCTTGATACATTCATGCATTAAGCTGACAATTGGTTATGAGATGAATAAAAGTATAAGTAAACGTATTTAAACCCTTGTCTTAATTAACTATTCTTACTGAACTCAATAAGGTACATACCACGCTACAAGCTTTCCTATGGATTAAAACTAAACGAGTGAGCTTCTTAAGTACAATTTTTAGTCGCACCATGAGGTTTGAGGTTGAAGAAACATCGAGAGAAAACAAAAATATGTATCCGGAGAAAATTAGTGTATGAGTACTACCTACACACCTTTGCCTACCCCTTCGGACACCCTTGTGGAAAGGCGTGAAGATATAAAAAATAGAAATAATGATACCTTCAACTTTAAGTTTTAACTAAAGTTGGATCGTGCTGGTATCCAACTAACGATGAACGTAATACTAGTGTTCTCACAAAACACTGTAAATCATACTCATGCCCAGACAGACATAAAAGAATTGCACTTTAAAATGGGTCACAGGTCATGAGGCTGTTATTGTTTGAAAGTAAGCGTGCATATTGTCTGTTATTGCGATGCTACCCACGCTTTCGGCAATTGAATGCACTTCCTACTAGAATCAGGCTCTCATCACACACGGCCATTGTCCTACTTAGAGTTGTTTATAATTTTTTTGTTTGAATAATAATATTGGACGACTAAAAGAACAAATTTGATGACACTAATCACAGTTGTTGCCAGTAATATTGCTAGTAATATGTATCCGTGGTCTCCTATAATGATGGGACATGCTTATATTGAGCCATTTTAGATTTATGGGTCATGTGAGTATCCTTTGTTGGAGATGTCAATAAGAAAAAACAAATGAATCCAAATTGAGGAAAAGGTAATTTAAAAAATAATAGTTTGAGATATTTTTACGACTATAATGTATGGAAGGGAGATTGCTCGGTGGCCCATTTCTCATATTATAAAATTTTACTTCAGTTTAGTTAACTGTGACTACTTACCCTTCCTACTGTTGATATTAATAGATCAAGACGACATACTCGCTATTTCAAATATACCTCCGGCGAAAAGAGAATGGTATCACACCTCTGCCTACCCCCTTCAGACCCCTTGTTTGTAGGGTTTTCATCTGTAGGTACTTTTATCCTTTGTGAGATTTCATATATGTTACGTGTGATGTGTGTAGTAGAGTTAAGTACACATAATGCAACAGCTCTTCAAGATTACGAAATTACCGCGAAGATATAATAGGTCATCGAAAATGACTAGAATGGAATTATGTTTATATTACTAAAGCGTATAGACCAGACACGGCTTGAAATATAGTACCTACCTAAATTTCTTGTGTTTTTTTAATATCATATCCCTAATCAATCAAAAAATATATGTATTTCCTAACTTATTTCCGATAACATCAAAACTCTCAGATATATGTAATAAGAACACTTTTTCAACGGCAATAAAATATGTAGAGCATGGCTACATACCCGACAAGACTGGCAAATCAGCGCCATTGAAGTGTTTTACCACTCATAGTAAACCATGTACTACGTTAATAGAATATACAGTGTATTCATTGAAGTGTAATCGAGGTGAAAATTGGAATATTGATGATAGTTACTGACCATTCTAAGCATGCTGCGGATTCGGTGGGAGAAACGTGATGTTACCAACTTCGACTAGACCTATTTAGATAACTATTTATACAAATTGTCTACAGAATAGTTCATTTAGTTCTCTTACTACTATGTTAAGAACTGAGTTACTTTTAGTTCAATTTTATGCCATTGCTTAACAACCCGATGTCTTCAGAACTTAAGTTTATCGGGTATAACGGTATATTGACAAAAATATTATATATACAAAGTTATTAACATTGGGAATATAAAGGATGATATCTTGAAATATAAAGGTAAAAATGCTGGGATAATTTATCACTTCACAAAATAAAAATTCTTATGCAGGCCAACTCGTCATCCGAATACTTGAGAAACCAATGATGCTCATATTTTTCAAAGGGTTTTTTAATGCGACCAAGGACCTCGGCATCTAAATACCGGTACTAAAATTATATATCGAGGATTCAAGCTGTGCGGGTTCTTTACCCGACTTTTCCTTAACTCAAAAATTGCGTAATAGGGATTGTAATGACAGTTGACCACATCAAGTTGAATACGCATATATACATACGCGCATAGTTGTTATTCGATGTTACTTGAAATAGTTATATTTCGTTACCCTGTATTTTAACCCAAGGAAGATGGAACATATCTTATTCAGAGACCCAGCAATGCTAACCAACTTGGCAGTGCAGTTTTTTTGGTTGGATCTTATTATATCTGTAAATAAATTACACATATATTGCTAATTGAAACAATTGCAATTAATAATAATTCCATTTATATAACGCATATTTCTGTAATCATGAATTATTGATCCATAGAACAGTTGTTCGTTAGCCTTGACGACTCATACAGGCCATAGTATGTTTTAGTACTTAAAGTACACGATACAAGCCGATATTCCGCCAGATATCCGTAAATCAGTCGTTAAGCCAGCCGAATCAATTGAAGGTATATTATTAAGCAACACATTAATAACTTCTCTACATGACATTCTCAATCTATATTTCAATGGCTAGCGCTGAGGTAGTTTTTTTTTTACCACTTGTGTGGCAAAGCATGCGGTCCGCCTGATGGTAAGCGGTTACCGCCGCCTATGGACGCTTGCTACACCAGGGTATCACTCGCGCGTTGCCGACCCTGCAGGAATCTTTTCACACCCTTCTTGAAGAACTCCATGCTGTACTCTCCAGGGAAAACTGAAAACCTGAACGTCAAGTTTTTGTAAATTCAGATAACACTTAATCCCAGGGCAGCCGGCACTGATCTGACGAGTTTATTTAGTTAATATTAAATATTTTTTGTTTTTTGGTAATAAAAAAATTGAGGCGATGATGAATGATGACTAATTAATTTTTATTATAAATAATGATATATTATTATCCTAATAAAATGTGATATGAATTATTTCCTTATTATTTTTAATGTCTCATTTATTTGGTCGTGCCTTATGCGCACAATGACACTACTACACGTACACTTTGTAAAACTGCGGATAAATAAATCTAGAGTCACAATATTTCCATAGATCAACGAAAAAATAAATTCTCTCCACTCTCCTAGCACATGATGAAAGTAAAAATTTATATTTTGCGTAATATTTATATACGAAATGTTCATAACGAACGAAAGGTTAATAATTCACATCTGGACATGCGAATTATTACGCGAATTATTATGCGAATATATACTGGTTACGCTATTGTTCCTTAAAAATGGTCTACATCCCTTAAATATGTTTATGTTTAGTTTTCGCCCTTTTGCTGGTGATTAAAAAGTATTGACTTTCAGAAGGTAACTTACAAAAATAGTTTTGTATACAGAGGCTGTGGATTAAATTGTTTCTGAATTCCAGCAAGAAAAACCAGAAATATTAAAACTTACAATGCTTGAATTTATGAGAAAGGAGGCGTGCTGGATGTGCGGCTTAAGCCTTTAGAAAGATTTCTTGTCGGTAGTTCGAACTCGGTCTGTAGTAATAAGTTTTTTCTGGACTTGTAACAGTGTACACTGATTTTTCCCACCACGAACTTTAGAATACATTCAAAGATGTGTTAAGTCGTACTTTACAAATGGCGGCGGACTATTACTTGAAATATCTACTAACAAGTACTATCCAGCATTAGACTTCGTTTTATGGTTCTTATGGCGAGTATAAGATGTGCTTCTTTTTTGTAAAATTCTGTTGATGCACTCATAGCATCAAATTATTTTATTAAAAACGTCGATGAAACGGTTGAACAATAATGAGTAATTATGAAGAAAAAAGAACAGGGCGTGGTGTAATTACCACAGCAAATTGTTAGAACGACCTTTGTGCTAGCCCCATAAATAATTCAAACTGTTTTTATAATTTGTCATTGAAGAAAGCATTTAAATATTGAATTTGATTAGTGAAAAGTGGAGCAGTGTCGTACCTTTTTGATCGGCGTTTTAGACACATTAATCTGAACCTTAATTTGTTCAGATATATTCAATATGACACAGTATGTGGCATACTAAACTTATTAATTACTTTAAAAATGCCGAAGAAAACTAAACATTACCACACATAACCTCGGTGGTTGTTAGTTCAACTGTATAATAAGCTTAATATCGGCCAAGTTCAACTTAAACACGTATCCTATATACAGGATTATGTAGTGTAATAGACTGACATTGACATCAACAATGAATCAAGTCTCATTATATGTAATTTAACAGGAAATTAAGCGGAAATAAGAGAGGGCAGAGAGAGGGAGTAAAAGGCCAGTCCAGTTACCAACCTCTTTAGGTTAATTCACATTCATCAGTGTTTCCAACGCCAGGTACCTTTATTTCTGGCGAGCATTGGTACTAAATTGAACACTACTGTCACTGTACAAAACTGTACAATTGTACACTGTACTAAATTGTTCCATTAAATGTAGGTATTTATTCTGCCATACTAATTTATATTGTCTATCTGCATGGCAGCATTCCGACTCTTATCCTTTAAATATAGTATCCAGAAGTAACAAGACTATTTTTTTTACCCACATTCACACCAGTTGCCTTGCGAATCTTCCATTATTACTTATAGTTGTTTTTAATAAAATGTGTACAAACTCATTATAATTTAATATGTTTTTGTGCCTATATATTTTTTTAATCAACTAGTCAGTTATCGTATTAATGCGAGGTTGGAAATAACTTACCGATGTATTAATTTATTTATTTATGGCCAGTAACTCGCCTACCTCAGTATAAATCTCCATAGAGATGTGCTTGCTGGAGACTGATAATACATAAAATTATGATATAGTGATAACGGTGATAATTATAATAATATTTTGATAAGAGCCTTGTCGATTTTTAATAGGCATATTATGTATATTAGAAAATTTATGATTACGTGGCAAGGTCAACAGGAAGTAAAAGAGGAATGGCCACACCTGTGATAAGCTCGGCTGTTCATACTTTATGAGGAAACTTGATTAACCTGTTATCTCTTAAGGTTTGAGCGATGCTATCTAAGAAAAAAAAACATATTTTGTGTGTTAGTACGTGTTCTGTCTAACCCGAAAGGAACGCTCGAACGTAATGGTCACTTCACAAATTATTATACTTAATCGTGTTGAACTTATTAGCTGTATGTATAAGGCGTTGATGAATTAAACTTCAATTAATTAATTGTAATTACCCAACCTGATATACTCGGTTATATTATTTATTATTTGTATATAGCATATGTAATTACCATAAGTGTATATATACATATAAAAGTGCTTTCTATATACGGTTATCAACATAAATATATTATCATTATAATATATAAGCACCATAAATGTATAATGGAATCTAAAAATGGTCCTAGTACAAGGCCAAGGTTCTCGAAAATGAATAGTTGTTTTAAGAATTAATTTACAAAAATAATTTATTTATTTTATCGTTTCTTCACGCCTTCCCATAAGAGTCTCCGAAAGGGGTAGGCAGAGATATATCATAGGTGCCAAAGTGATAGATGGTGAGATATTCTCATAGCTTTGCCTAAAAATACTACCATGACAAAAAACAACATAGTCCATTAGCTTGTGTAAAATGCATTCTTAAAGCGACAATAGAAGATTTATATGTTTTTACCAAAATATTGTGATTTTTTCTTATTGCCTAAATTTCGCATAAATCTTATATATTTCATGTATATCAACAAATTATATTTTATGTTCGTCAGCTCAAAATATACTAAACTTGCTAAAATAATAGTGATGTTATTCTACATTCAAAATATTGTAAAAACTATGAAAATATATATTAAAACGAAACAAATATTTACACTTTGTTATTTAGTTGTTTTTAGTTATTTTACAAACGCTTCTGGCTAATCTCGACTAAACTAAGTATATAATATATATCTGTGAAGTAAAACATCGAGACGAAATTCAAAGACGTAACAGCGATGGACTAGCCATCTATCATGTTGGCACTTAAATATATCTCTGGCGGAAAGTGGGTGTGTGGGTACTTACTACCTATACACCTCTGCTTGCCCCATCGAGGACCTTTGTGTGAGCGTGAGGATATTTGATTTAATATTATTTCTATATAGTATAAAACTAAGTCGTATCCTGCCTTTTCCTGATTTGAATGTCACATTTATCAATAGACGGAGTGATTAATGAAGTAGTTCAATATTGAATTATATGTATGTATATTATGCGCAAGGGATCGCAAAAGTAATTATAATACATAATATGAATTTAACGGGAGTCAAACAAGGTGGTACAGCTACGAGTACCTAGTTTATATATTAATAAGTAGTAATATACTATGAAAATGTCGACGTGTTTTATTCCATTACAACAAGCTTGGTCTAGGTGGAATTGTTCCGAGGTATCATAATTAAATAGGATATTATTTTAATCGGAAACCACCACATAGCACTGTTAAAACTTTTAGGGTCAATATATTTTTTTAAAACACCTATCTATATCCTTCTAATATTGCGAAAGTTTTTGTGGATGATTGTTCAGCTGTCACGCAGTCTATTGAATGGAATTGTTGAAATTAGGCACACAGTGAGATTTGCTGGATTAACTTTGATATGTATTTAGCTAGAAAAAAACGCAAGTAAACCCTAGGGGCGCAGCCAGTGAAAATACATTACTAACCGCTAGAGACAAGATATGTTCTATGAGTGTGTGGCATTTACACCGACCAAATGTTATTTGACCTCTTTTAATATAGGTACTTTAAATGATAACATATCAGTTTTTGGAACATATTTCACCACATTATAAAATTATGTTATGTAAAGCATTAATGTAATATAAAGGTTGCACGCATTTCATTACGCAGACAAAATTTGATATGAATCGATTATTCGAGTAATTTAAACAACACCATGACTTTTGGCTACGACCTTTACTTATCTCTCTATATATGTACGTACATACATACATATCGTGATGATATATATATACCGATACTCTCTATATATGTAAGTACCACTAAGGTTGTAAAGAAGCATGCAGCTAGCCAGATGATAATCGCCAATAAGCTCCTATCCGCCCTACTGCAAGCGACCAGGCACCAGGGATAAAACTCGCGCTTCGCTGGCCTTAAGACATTCGTTTTCAACTTCGCAATATTGTTACAACAATAGACATATCTTATCTTATCTTACTAATATTATAAATGTGAAAGTTTGGATGTTTGCGGTTCTTCCACGGCAAAACGGCTGAACGGATTTGTCTGAAAGTTGAAATCGTGATGGCTTATACCTAGGAATAGGACTTGGACTACTTTTATCCCGAAAATTCAAAATTCCTAGAGGAATAAATTTTGCCTTATTATTAGTAGATAGTCATTCAGATTTGCATCAAAATGGTATCAATACTACTTAGTGCTTTTGATTTAAATTACATTTAATTTTGACCCATGTTTGAAAACTCAATCCTTTCATTACAAAAATTTTAAATAATTCGATGTTCTAATATTATAAGGGCCTAAGTTTGTATGTTGCTCTTTCATGGCATAGCGACTGAACCAGTTCTAGCAGGAAACAATTGTAGCTACTTTTTCGAACTCCACGCGGGCGAAGCCGCGGACATAAGCTAGTCTTAAATACATACTAAAATACCTAATAATCCCACATGATTTTATTATTCTTGAGAACGTTTTAATAGACGTAACAAAAAATATAAGCTTTTTCCTGGTCTGGTAGTAATTCGTTAATGTTAAAGTATGTTTATAAATTGAATCACTTCGTTCTTAAAAGAATTAAAGCCTGTTTACAATCACTATATCGTCATATCCCATTAAATGAAAAACATTTTAGCCAAATTAATAAATAACCTTATTTTGGAAAGTTTGTTGTAAAGGTCACATGTGTAAATTTAGGTCAGTAGGTAGATCTTAAAATCACCCAATTTATTTCACACCAGTACGCATAAAAGTACTTTGAAACTTAAATATTAATTGAAATTATATTTTCCATAGCTTGCGTTCACATAGTGTGCGAGTTGAAAATCATTTAGGTAAACTAAACTTTAGTGTATTGTCTAATGACACAGAATTCAATATATACTACACGTCATAATGATATGAATTTGTAGTCCTTAGGGTTCAATGACTTAATTTTTTCTTATGTTACAATGTTGACGAAATAAACAAAATCGGCCAGGTTTGTGTCGGCTTGCGCCATGAGGGTAGCGGACCGATCACAACATTTTGTCATCTATACTAATATTATAAAGAGGAAAGATTTGTATATCAGTATGTATGTTAGTAAGGAATTGGCTCAAAAAGTACTGGACTGATTTTAAAAATTCTTACATTATTTGAATGCTGCTCTATTACTGATTTGCTATGATTTATGCTATTTTAATTGCAAGAAAAAAATATTTTATATGATTTTAGGCAAAATGTTTAAAAAATTAATGTCCACCCATGCGAAGCCGGGACAGGCCGCTAGTGTTAAATACTTAAACAAATAAATAAATAAACTTTATTGTTAGAGTTTTTATCAAGTCCTTTAATATTTTTTGTCGAGTTTAGTATTCAGTTTTTTTAGTATTAAGATACATGGCGCTCTTATGTATAGATAGATAAGAATACCTTAACACCTACAAACCTTAATGGATACACCATTGTGGTGAGTAAAAGTTCACAAACAACACATACATAACAACAAATAGATAATTTCCAAGGAAATGGCTAGTATGCGTCTCTTATGCAGCCTGCGATGTCTTGTCCCTAATATTATAGACCAACACTCAGCTGTTACCGCAGCTCATACAAACCCAACTACACCATTATATAACAGTTCGGAATTACTCGTTACTTCCTAAACACCACTTATTATATAGTTTTTTTTTGTATTGTCTCTCGAAGCGTTAGTTCCGGGAACTTTTGCTACTTAACCGGT